>CAOJCR012407017.1:0-11440 GCA_948330485.1 Euphorbia neoarborescens | reverse complement strand
GGAGTGATAAGGGTGATTTCTATTGGTGGAAGAGGATTAAGATAGGTTGGAATGGCTGTCTTTTAAAAATTTTGAATTTTAAACCGTTTGGAAACTACCTCAACTACCAGTGTCGCGATTGCGAAAGGCACAGTTGCGATCGCAACTGTCATTTTTCCCTCTACTCTCTATCATCTGCATTGGTCGTGATCTGGATAGGCCTGGCTCACGGTCGCGATGCTCACTTTTCTATGCCTACTCTCCCTTGTCTTGTAATGTCGCGATCGCGACTCAGGATTGTCGCGGTCGCGACAAGGGCCTGTTTGTTGACACCTCACATTTTTTCATCATAGCTCCATAATTCACACCAAATGCACAAATCTCTACCTTAGCTTAATTCAAGGCCTTTGGTATCAAATCCCTACAAAAATAAACAATCTAGGCCAAGAAAACCATTAAATACCATGTTTATGCCTAAAACTCACTAAGTAACCATGCCAAATATATGTGCTTTGCACATTGTATCACGTGGATCCATCATCCCATACTACTATCACTTTCTTGATCTAGAATGGATTGTCGAAACGAATGAGCTACCAACTCATTTGGGTATGGCACACACTCACAATCCCACTCCACCAAGTGGCCGGTGATATCATCTCATTCGTAACTGAGTGGCAATCCCTTCGGCTCATTATCAATATACGCAGGTTCACTGGCCCACCTAATTATACCCGTATTTAGATCCTAATACAGACCCGTTAGTCAAAGTGTATGAGATTCCATGCTTATGTTATAATGATCTCAGGTCTAAGAATAAAATAAGTCCTACTAAAGAAACACAGTAATGACGACTTCACCATGTAGTGTATCCTGTACAGATCTATCCAGTACCATGTGGGGTCCATATCTACCCACATATTTGATTGCCTCACAATCAATCGATGCATAGGTTTATCGTTCTATTCATTCCCATAACCTAGAACAAACCTGGGATCCATTCATTTATGATTTATAATCAATGGATTCTCCATTCTTATAACATAAAATATACAATAAATGGATTGATGCCTCTATTCCGTAACCCTTAATGTATATAGTACAAATAATATGTCAACCGTACAATATACAAAAGAATCAATGCCTATGAACTAGGGCACACCAACATAGAGCATCCTCTGTTCCATGGTGAACACTGCTTGGCTGATGCCAGAATCAGGTGAGAAGGACAGAATAGTGGGAATCACCTTTCTTTTCTTGTATGCCACTTGCTTAACCCAGGCATGTTAAAGGAAGAAAAGACACACAAATACAATGGAGATAGGTAAGAGAGAGTAGAGAGAGAAACTTAATTGGAGAAGATGAAGAGGAGGGATAAAGAATAAGAGAGAGATTGGAGAGGAAGAAGAGAGGAGATGATGAAGATGGAGGTGTTAATAAGAATGAATGATTTGAAAATGGAAGAGAGAATAAGAGAAGGAGAAGGAGAAGGAGAGGGGGTGTAAGGTATTTGTAAAATTAGGAGGAAGTACGTGGTTTTTTAAATTGAAACTAGGGTTAGTACATCGTAATAGGTGTATAACACGGTGTGTTCTTTGAAGGGTTCTTTGGATTGAATCTCCAATAGCAAACACAACAGCGTGTTCTTAGAATAATGTGTGTTTTGGAACAGAAATTTGGAACCAAAGTTATAGTAGAAAATACGCCGATGTGCTCTTGGAACATTACGTGTTCTGGAGCAGAAAATTGGAAGCAAAGTTCAAGTAGCAAACTTGTCGGTGTATTCTGGAATAAGTGAATAAAAGATAGATTTCCAGTAGCAAACACGCCGATGTGTTCTTGGAACATGGCGTGTTTTGGATTCTGCATGGTGTGTAACCTTACAACACGGTGAGTTTCCGTCTTCCTTTTCCAGACTTCATATTTATTTCCATATTTTCGTGCATCCAAATTGATCATTGGACCTTATTGAATTAAAGCTTCACACTAGAAACATAAAAACAGAAAGCAAACCAATAATATACAAAATACAAAGTACAAAGGCATCGAAGATACCTAGTGCTGTGTTTATAGTAGGAATAGCTCGACTTTCTCTGTTGTCGTTCACCAAAAACCAAAGAGGAAGCACTTATTCTTTCACCTTTTTCTTCGTATTTTCTGTTTCCTCTTCCGCTTTCCTTCCTTATCTTATGCATGAGGTAAAACTTCTAGCTTCAATGCCGGAGGCATTGCTAAGGATGACCCTGGTACCGGTTCCACCTCTCTTTCTAACTGATGAACCTTACCCTTTTCCTTGTCCTTGTACACTCTGACTACTTCATTCCTTACTTTCTTAAAACTGCTTCCTAACATGATGCCTAGATTACTATGTAATTTCACATCAATATAAACATTAGTAGGACTAATAGAGGATACAAAATTACAATTTTCTGAATCTAAAGGAACATTCATCAAATTGTAAATGTTAAACTTCATCTCCTTATCTTGCAACTGAAATATCACATGACCTCATTGAATATAAATTAAAGTCCTTCCAATTGAAAGAAACGGTCTGCCAAGTAATATTCGTATCACAACATCTCCATTCATATCTACAACTACAAAATGAGGCGAAAAAATAAACTTGTTTACCTTAACCATAACTTCTTGTGGCTTTATGACTAATCCATCCGCAAGCTGTAATCTCATAGTGGTGGGTATCGGGTCTCCCAAACCAAGCTTCTTAAATATTGACAGAGGCATAAGATTAATGTTTTTACCCAAGTCATATAATGCATTATCAACCTTCATGCTTCTTATTTTACAAAGAATGGTAAAGCTTTCTTGATCCTTGATTGTTGGTGGAAGCTTGTTTCTTAATCTCGCTGAACATTTTGCCCTCAATAACATCACTCATTTCCTTTTGGATTCTTTTTTCTTGTGAGTAACTGCTTGAAACATTTAGCATATTTAGGTTTCTGCCGGAGAGCCTCAATTAATGTTAAATTAATTTCTAATTTCTTAAAAATTTCATGGAATTTAGAATGCTTCTGATCGAGCTGGGTTGTCGAATCTGTTAAGGGAAAGGCAATTTAGGCACATAAACCCACTGGATCAGAAGTTTTCTCATTATGTAGTATATAAGAAGGAGTTTTAGAGCTTGGGCTGGGGTTGCTTACCTCTCCCAACCCCACACTTACCTGTTTTGATGGGGGTTGACTACTAGTCTCAGGTTCTACTGCCTCCACCTTGCTAACACTCACAACAATGATTGAGTGGGCTATCTCCCTCGGGTTTGTCATTGGATTTTGTTCGGTATTACTTAGAAGACTTTTGGAAGGCCTCTATTTCCTTTCTCTGTTCAACTGAGCCAGCTAATTACCCAAATCTCTACAATAGGCCTCATTATGAGCAAGTCTATGTGAGTTCTCTGTAAGTTTAGTTAAAATGTCTTTTAATAAAGATATAACAGCGTCATATGGCTTCAGAGGGGGAGCCAACAACTGTAGAGGTTGGTTATATGGTAACATTGGGGACTTAACTAACCCTGGTACCAATGCTCATATCGAAATTCGGGAGAAGGTTTAAGCACATTTTGGTTATTTCTATATGAAAAATTTGGGTGCTGAAATCTTTTCCCATAATTGTTATTATTATTCTAAGAATTACTGTAAGAGTTATAATTATTATACCTGAAGTTCCCTCCTGTGTAATTTGCACTTTATGATCCTTGGGAAAATAGACTGCCCACCTCACAAGCTTGACTTGGATGGTCTCCTAAAAATGTGACACACATCACTGATTGTGGTGCCTCGTTCATACAAAATCTTATCATCACCATGTCTAGCTTCTTATTCATTACATCCATGGTTAATGAATTTTGGCCACTTTCAACTGTATGGACATCTCTCCTATGTGTTTTGACCAGCCATAAAGTAACCTTCCTTTCCAATTCCTCAAATAACACTTCAGCTGCGCTTGTTGTCTTATTAAAAATGTCCCCACTTGCGGAAGAATCCATAATAGCACGATTATTGGGTGTTAATCCATGATAAAACGTACTTAAATGACTCCATTGTGGTATGTCGTGGTGAGGAAAACTCCTAAGTAGCCTCTTAAATCTCTACCATACCTTGAACATCATCTCAGTTCTGAATTAGCAGAACACATTAATCTCTTTCTTTATTTCACCATCTTTGAAGTTAGGAAGTAGTATGCTAGGAATTGCTCCTCTATCTCGTCCTAGGAAGTCACCGAACCAGGCCGTAAAGACCTATACCATTCACTAGCTCCTCTATTCAATTGAAAGGGGAAAAGCTTCAATCGAATCACATCTTCTAGCACTCCGTTCAGCTTTACGGTATCTGCAACCATAAAAAATCTATCCAATAAATCATTAGGATTTTCAGATATACCTCTGCTAAACTGCCCGCTTGTTTGCACTTGCTGAATAATAATGGTCTTCAGCTCGAAATTGTTGGCTGTGACCGGTGGGTGTATCACACCGGCTCTATTCCTCGATCTCTGGGAGCCATAAAATCAAACATTTTTCTCTCATCCTTTCCGCCATTCCCATAATAGTGCTCCTACTCCCGAAGCTTAGTCTCCAATCTTTGCCTCAAGTTAGCTTTCCTGTACATCCCTTTAAGCTCTTTCGGCTTCAAAATCCTCTCTTTCCCTTTGTAATCTCTCAATTTCAGCCCTCAAGTTCGCTTCTTCCATAGATGCATCTAAATTCCTCTGCATGTTTCGATTCCTGTGATAAGTACATTAAATTTCTGTATCGAAGAACAAAGTATTAGAGTAACGAGTGTGCATACACCAAATCAAATAAAATAAAAAATGAAATTAAAATGAAAACATGAAAAATTAAACACACAAATATAATGCTCAAATCAGATAGTAGACCGTTGGTTCGATGTTGCAGGAAAATTACTTTCTCGACAACGGTGCAAACAACTTGGTAGGTATCGGTAGCAGTTATCAAACTACCACTCTGATTACTGAACTCGAGGGCAATGTACCCTATTATTGTGAAGTAATAAAATCTAGTCTAAAAGTCTAGGTATCGTTCCCACAGGGAAACACCCTATAATCACCAAACTACTGGCTTTCTAACGTGTTTAAGCGGAATAATAAAGTTGTAAAAGTACTGAAAAAATAAATCTAAACTAAACTGGTACAGGTGATCTTTCTCCTATATTGATTTGTACCGACTTCAAATAAATTTTTAAGGCTGTTTACCCGACTTTTGAATGTTAAACGGGGATGACACTTAAGAAGAATTTAAATTAAGCTCAATGGAATCAACTGTAAAACCTAGCTCAAACAAACTCAAAATGCGAGAGTAGCGTATCCACAGATCTCGGTTGTTCCCTAGTTCGTTAAGAACTTTTTTAGAGGTGAACTAGTTCTAAAGGTTTAAAAACTGGTGACTCATAAGTTTCACAGAGTTGACAATTCCAATGATTTCCTAGGGTTTAATATAGGTAGATGTATATGTAACTGACTAATTAATATAGATCTCATGAAATACGAACACATATGAAATATGCAAGCACACGACTTCCACAACTGAAAATCCAAAGTAATTAAATTGACTCTTACAAAAGTGATGGAACGATTAAATGAACTATAATCACATAAGGTTGGTGAAGAATCAAACTAATTATCAAGAAAAGAGTTAAGAAAACATATGCCCTTTAGTTGGAAACCGAATTCAAAGGTAGACTTGCATCAAGATGAACGCTATAGAAAACTCAATCTGAAGAGAATAATCACAAAAGGAAAAGTCAACGACAGTAAACACAAATCCTTAATTGAAAAACAAATCGGCATACAAAAATTCTCATTGAGTTATACACTCTCTCGAGAGTTTAGAGTCATTAAAAGATACCAAAAATAAAACCCTAAAATTGTTTATATAGGGCTACAGAAAAATAGAATAAAACCTAAATCGTTCCATGTAAAATTCCCATAACTGGACATCCTTGCCCACAGCACGTCGAGTTTTAAAGTTCAATTGCATGTAAACATGTCGAGTTACACCAACTCATCGGTGTGTTTCATTCTGCCAAATCCAACTTTCCTCAAACAACATTACAACACTCCGCGTTTTGTGCCAACACATGGAGTTCTGAGCTACCACCCCAAGTTTACACACCGTGTTATGTGCACACGCTTGTGTCTTTGCTTCTGCCAATTTCAACCTATTTCCACTTTCAACCTAAATCGTCATGTTTTAGCCTGTGTTAGCCCATTCCTATTCTCCTTTGCAACTTCAATTCTTCATAACATTCTCGTCCGATCTCCGATTCTTGTGATCTTGGATCCGTTGGAAAGCTTGAATCATGAAATTTAATTTTCCTCCAATATCTATCCTCAAATTCAGCTTCCAACTCTGTTAATTATGGCTCCTAAAATCTGCTCCATTGTACACTCCATCATCAGACTCAAATCCCGTTTCTAATTTTTCTTTATCTCGGATTCATTCCCCTGCACTTTCCAGCTCAAGAAACAGGTCAAATTATACAAGTCCTTGGTCTTAACGACCTTGGACCAAAGAAATATAAAAATCAAATACAAAATAAACAAATATATACACAAAACAAATGTAAGATCAAAAATTAAAAAATGCATGATATGCAACTCATAAAATGCCAAAAACTAGTCAAATTATCCATCATTGAAATCCCATAATACCTAGAATACAAGGTTGATAACGACCTTATTAGTTATATAAATAAAAGGAAGAAATAGGATCTAATGCCACTTTATATGTCTTTTCACCATTATTAAATTTAAAAAGTGATTTGTTGACTTTTCATCATGACCAAATCACTTGAGCGATGTAGTAGTTTTTATTCGGCTCTATAAACATTGTGATTAAATTTTCGATGGAGCTAGAGATTGGATAGCAACTCCATTATTTTAGAGATTCATTTTCATTCTCTTCAATTGTTTTACAAAAAATTAATTTCATAAAACCCCCACTTTTTTATCACTCGCATATATTTATTTCTAATTCTCTTTCTTTCTTGTTAGACAAAGGGTAAAAGAAAAATAATTCTATATTCACAAAAAATTCAAATCTTTGATGCTCCCAGTTGGCAACTGGTTTCTAAAAAAATTTCAATAAAATAAAAATAAAAGGCATTTTATGAGATTCCAAATGAGCTTTTTTAAAAGCTTTAATGTTAATGACTTTTGAGGACCCGTGGATGTTTTAAATAAAATTATTTTGAACTCTTTACATTTCTCCTTTCTTTTGCATTGTATATGCATTAATTACAAAGATTAGGATGCCTTTTTAACCTAAAAACTTTGATAAAGCCCCACTTTTATATTGCAAGGTCACGAGATGCCTACTGAGAGAACCACTCATGATAGGGGTCAGCTATAGTATTAAAAGTACACACTGATCACTCAACTCTAGGGCAGTGTAGCCTGTCATTTTCAAGTAATAAAACCTGGTTCTAAATCCAGGTATCGATCCTACAGGAAAATACCTTACAATCACCAAACTAACCGGCTTTCTAATGTGCTTAAGCGATATAAAAAATTGATTGAATTAAAAATTAAACTACTCCTAAATTAATGATCTCCTTCCAGTTCTTGAGTTACAACAATCTCAATTTCACCAATCAAGGCGGTTTACCCCGATCTATGAAAAATAATGGGGATAATTCTACAAAATCAATTAAGAAACTGAAATTGACTGAATTATTAAAACCTAATAATGTTTATTAAGTATATGAATTAGAAACTCTAGGTCCTGTTATGCTTCCTAACGGATTTTCTTTTTTTAGAGGCGGTCTAGCTTTAGAGAATAGAAAATAGGAGCATGTATAATTCACGGAATTGTCAGTTCTAATGATTGCCTATAGTTTAATCTAGGTAAGGCTACAGATATGTAGTCGGTGAATTGAGGACTTTGTAAGACCAATCTAATCAAGAAATAATGCATAAACAGAGCAATAATAACAAACATTCAAAACAATATACTCAGCCAATAGAATAGAGATGGAACGATGTGATGAATACAATCAACGAAGCCAAGATGTAGGCTCACAACAAGTTAATCAATAAAAAGATTAAGAAGAATAAACTTATGGCCTTTACTGAAGAACCGGATCTTATCAATATAAAGTCATCGAAGGGGAACCGCTATAAAAATGTCAAAATTCAATCAAGAATCAGGAATCGCAAACGGGGAAGATTCGTATTATAACAAGCATGTCAACCTTTATTAAAGAAATGAAAATCCAAAGTACAAACCCTAAAAATCTCTTTTGAGTTATAGGCTCAAGAATGAAAGTAAAGATCGATCCATGAATCCCCTCTAAAGCAAAGTGAAATAAATAATCCACAGATACCCTAAAACTAATCTAATCTAGCCATTTATATGTTCTACAATGAAATAGAAGTATCCAGAACTAAAAGGACTCAATTCTGATAAGAAATAAGCAAATTAGGGTTAAAAATAGCAAAACACAGCTCGCAGGTACACTACTTACTGAGCACATGGTGAGTTTTGGGTGTGCAAACCTTCTGTCTAGGTTGATTGTTTTGGTGCTCAGAAAGCACCCGGTGAGTACTCGGCAAGTAGAGTTCTGCCTCTAATCACCTTTCTTTAAATCGTCATAACTCCCTCATACGATGTCCAAATTAGGTGATTCAAAATCCGTTGGAACGCGAAAAGAATCATCTACAACATTGTATTTCAAACTATCTTCAAATTCAGGCATCTAGATACCTCAAAATGCACTCGAAAGATGATGAACATGTAAGAATCAATTGGATTTGGGCTTCTTACAGATTGCACACTTCATCTTGTTTGCTCCATAACTTTCTCATCCAAAGTCCAATTCTGCTAATCCAATACTTGTTGGAAAGCTCACAAAGGTAACTTTGAATTTTCTTTAAAGTGCATCTCCTGAATTGGCCCCCAATGGTCTTGAATTCTTCCCTAAAGAATCTTGGGAAAATCATCAAGCACCCGTCAGACATAAGTCATGTACCTCGGCTTGTAATCATCTCGGGTCTCAACCCCTACAAACTCTAGCTCAACAAACTTGTCAAGATATGCACGTCCTTAATCTTGACGACTTCAGACCAAAGAAAATGAAAAACACTGAAAATTAACTAAAAAAACCAAAATGAGCACAAAAGACCGAAAGGCAAATAAAATCGAATATGCATGACAGAGCAAATAGAAACAGACTAAACGAGTCAAATTATCCGTTATTAAACCATACCAATACCTCGAATATAAGTTTAAATATGGCCTTATCAACTACCCCACACTTAAAGTTTTGCTTGCCCTTAAGCAAATAACTCAAAACATGGAATAGAGACATAAGATTTTGCCCGAAATTCAAACTAGAATTTAACCATGCCATACCCATCAATTCCAAGCACAAAATATCAATACAAATAACAAAATGGATACATACAGACAACGAACATAGATACTGATTTTTCACAAGTCTAAACCAATCAAACAAAAAGGAACGACTAGAGCTTATACAACTAATATTTTCACCTCACTGGATGTCACTCAATTCACTCAAAGGCTCAAGGAAAAATAAAATACACACTTAACCATGCAAAATACACATCACATAGTGAACTAATGTCACTCTCGGTGCCGTCATTGTTAAAGGAACAAAATCAAAAAACCTATGGGGTTGTAACATTAAAGGTTAAGGTTAGGTATGAAAAATGTTAATTTAGTGTTAAAATTCAAAATCACAAATAATATACAATAGGTCACAAAAATGAAAAATATCAACTTCAAACTTGAAACAAAAGAATATTGGTCCCTAAGAGATGCTTTTTCTCTTTTATTTTTCTTTATTTCTCTCATACATATATATAAGAGAATGAAACAACTTAGCCAAACTGAAACATCACTCCATTCCATTCGATATCACAACCCAAGAATGAAAAGAAGGACAAAAATATGAAATAATACTAACGATTGACAAAGTCGTTCTCACAACAAAATATGATTATAAAATTCCAAATGAATCCAATAATTAATATTCACTCTCCCATTGAAACACACGAAAACAGACCAAATCAGACTAGGCTAGAATAAAATTGGCCAATCATTTTTACTTTGCAAAAATTAAATTGATGAAACACTTAAAAGAAAGGAATCCAAAATGATGAATCACAGAAACAACGATTTAGGATAAAAGTTCACTACTAAATTTTCTCTTATATACATATGTATATTTTTTTGACTTTTTTCCTTAAAGATATGACTTTTTCCAAAGAGACTAGAATTTTAAAATTAGTGGTTTCAATTCCTAAAATTGTTTAAACTTGACACTTTATGGAAATAACCCGAAAAAAGATTTGGAGAAAAGGGTGAAAAAGGAAAAATAAATAAAGGATTTGGGCTTGTAACTGTAAAGCACTCGCCTTGTAATGAAACTTACTCAAGAAAAAGCGGTTTCAAGCTCAAAAGGGAGGGGGGGTTCTATGAGTAAATTAGATGTACAGGGTTGGACTATTTTAGTTAGAGAGGTTAATCCTAAGGGACTCCATATATTAAGCTCACGATGCCAAGTGCAAGACATACACCGAGTTCTATGGTCTAGTTTACAATGCATGATCATCCCTTGAAAGAAATCAGACCGATGAGAAATAGTACTTAGATTTAAAAACCTCACTTTTAATACAAAAAAGGTGGAAAGTGTGTTTGATTGTGTTGCTAATCCTATCTTCCTAGCCATAATCACTGTTCAAATATTGAAAATATGAGTAGAAGTTCGAACCACTATATGCAAACCATCCTACCACTCTTCATGTATAGAGCAATACTTAAAATGACAAAGTAAGCACAACTGGGCTAATCCCTCATATCAATATCCCAAAATTTTAAGTCAATTACTTATAAGATTATGCACAAAAACTTAATTTTTTGGGGTAGCTAGGCATTACTTAAATAAAAAAACAGCACAACTTAACCACCAACAAACATACTAACACTTAAATGAAAACATTCATAACAATATCATAAAATGAAAACTTTCATAAAAAAATTGATTGGGTCATTTTGCCACCGCACACATAAATTGCACTCACTCCCAAAAGTGCAATAGGAGAAAGCTATAATAAGTGTAAAAGAGAAAAAAGATCAATGCACCTAAATAATATGCAATATGAAAAAACATAAAAATAAAATATACAAAATAAAAAAGTACAAATATAGTACTTGAGATAGAAATTCTACATCGCACTATGTTTATAGTAAAAACTGTTCGACTTTCTTAAACTCTTATTTAAAAAAAAACGAAGAGGAAACATCTATTCTTTCTCCTTTTACTTTTTCTTTTCCATTTTTTCTTCCTCTTTCCTTTCTCACCTTGTTCATCTAGTAAAACTTCTTCCTTCACATTCTCGAGACTATTTCCTAAAGTGCTATCTAAATTATTGTATAAATGCTTATTAACACATGCATTAGTAGGAC
>CAOJCR012402305.1:0-11516 GCA_948330485.1 Euphorbia neoarborescens | reverse complement strand
TTATGGTAGGAATTTGTTTGGTTTATTATGTTAAGTGTTAGTGATATTATTAAAAAGTAAAAAAATAATTTTCCATACAATTTTTAGTATTAATAGTTATATTTTGTTAGGTCAAAGGGACCGTTAGGAAATCAAATGTCGATTCCAGCAGTAGAGATGACAATTTGGAAGATGATTTTGGCTTGCGACATACCCGACGAAGGAGTATTAATGCTTCTATTTGTAGACAGCGCAAGGCTGAGAGAGAACAGCAGCGTGTAGCTGCAGTGCAGAAAAATATGCATATGGCGGGTGGATTATATGGAGGATGAGTACCAGCCTGCGATGAGTCATGAGGAGGAATCCAGGAGTCACGGTATGAGTACGATACTTCAGCTACACATACCAATACATATTTTCAGGCATCAGAATCGACATCAGGTGAATTAAATATAATATGAAAATTAAAATTCATACAATTAAGTACAATGAAGGCTGAAAATTAAATATCATATTAGCTAAATTTGAAGCAGAATATAAATTTACTTAAATTTGGTTGCAGGGACCCGTCAGGGGGCGAGACAGGTTGCAGCGGAAGAATGGCATATGCTTGGTGCACTTGAGGGTAGGCTAGTTGATAGGTCCGTTATTCCTAGCTTTCTCGGGCATGTGTCGTCGAGGATGTGGGATGGGGAGTACATGGGGAATTTGAAATGTCACAACAGGGTGACATTGTGCAAGAAATTAAGAAGCTGGTACGACGATATGCCAGACTTGGCACGACAGTTCATTGATGCGACAGGATTGGGACATCTCCCTAGCACTATGTTCGCATACCTAGATACGCCACTGATATGTGCTTTTATTGAGTGGTGGCAGCCAGATACCAACACATTTCACATGCCATTCGGTGAGATGACTCTCATATTGCATGATGTGTGGCATATATTGAGAATTCCAGTTGAGGGACAGATAGTCTCTGGATAGATGGGCACATACGATTTGCAGATGCGTTGTATGGGCTTACTTTATATGGGCAGGGATGAGATGACATCAAGCGTTTACTGGCAGAGTGGTGGTGTACTTACAGCCACCATTTTAGAGAGGTGTTCAACAGGACGTGTAGAAGAGACGTAGGCATCAGTATGGCTGTGGTTGATATTCGGAGCGTCACTGTTTATAGATAAGAGTGGAAATCGTCGCAGGCCAAAAGTCCTGACAGAGATTGGGGCAGGTCTGTAGCAGTTGGATCATATGCATGAGGTGTTGGCACATTGGCATATCTATACCATCATCTAGGTATTGCTAACAGGGGGGACGCGTCCGATGTGACAGGGTGCATGCCACTGCTACAAATATGGATTTATGAGTACTTCCCTTCTTTCAGGCCCTAGAGGGGACATTTGGATGGACCACTAGATGCTCCCCGAGCTAGTAGATGGACGGTCACTACCCAACCAATCTCAGAGGAGTGTCTTGATGCATTCCATCATCGTCTTGACCGTTTGATTGCCATTGATGTACGTATAATATTTTATTTTATTTCTTCAATTATTTGTAGTACATTAATTACTTAATTAATAGTGTATGAATCTCTTTAACACCTTTTGTTTATTATTTAGGTTATGTAGATGTCATACGGTGTTGATCAGGTTTGTATCGTTCCTAAGACGTTATACACGGGGCTTATTCAGTACAGAGATATCATAGAGTCATACATACCGGTATGTACACTTAGACAGGTAGGTTACATGCAGACCATTCCACCACCCATGATGAAGCCCGCTAAAGAATGTCGAGCGTGGGCGAGTAAAAAATATATGGTGGAGTATGCTACGAACTTTGCCGAGTCCACGTGGTATGATTTTCCTTGTAAGCAACTAGTGGTCACATAGCGACACTTTCTCGAGAAAACTAGGGGTGATATCGTGGTCCTAATTGGGGAATGCAATCTACTGAAAATACATAGGGCATAAAATAAAAACCCATTTAGCGAAATAAAAATATTTTGTTTTCAAAAGTAATGTCAATTTTCTTTTTGAAGTCTTTTAGAAAAAGTCTTTCAAAGGCTTGTCAAAAATCCTTTTCAAAACAATTTTTAAATTTAAGAACTTTTTGAAAAAAAAAGTTTAAAAAGAATTTTGTTCCTTAGCGGAGTCGCCACTGTGAGCGCAGCGATTTTTTTTTAAAAAAGCGTAAAACTCTCGTCGCAAGTTTTTTAAAGCTCTCGAGAGCTCATGAAAATTAATTTGTCAAAAAGAGTCACTTTCATCGCGAGCGACTTGGCGCTCTCGAAAGCAAAATGGGGAAATATATTTTGAATTTGAAAATAAAAACTTTTTTTGATAAAAACAATTCGAACTTGAATCTTTGAAAAACAATATTTGGAGTCGCCACCCGGTTTTAAGCTCTACCAGAAATTAAATCATGGTATAACTCGGACCCGAATGTCGAATTCAAAACCGTGATCCAGAGATCAGGTTCGGACAAGACGTTTACTTATCCTTTTTCTAAAAGAATTTTAGGAGAAAATCGACATTATTTTAAAAATAAAATATTTTTATTCGCGAAAACCTAAAATTGATTTTAGTTTGATATTATCGGTGATCGCGCAGGCATAAGCAGTAAAGTAAAGTGCGGAAAAATAAACACAAATTACAACCCTTTAAGCTATCCTAGGGGTACATTTATAAAAATTGGGGATTGGGGTACATTTGTCTAAAATACTGGGATCTATATGCAATGATAGTTTAAGTAATTTAAATTAAATAAGTAGAAATAGCACAAACATATGACCTAACTAATTCCAGCAAAACAGAAACAGTTAATCACCCACAAACATGACAGTTTCAGAATTCGGTCAATTTTGAAATTACACTTTCACATAAGATAAAATATGGCAATCAGATTTTTATTAATGAAATATTATTTGGCTCGAATTATATACATTATATGCAAGAGTGAGTCGGTTATCCGGAAACACAAGGTTTCCTTCATTGAACTGTTACCTAGGTGCAGATATGAATTATTAATAAAATTTAATCTAGGTCAACACAATCACACACAAAGATGCAAATAAAAATTAATGGCAGAGGGTAAGCATAACATTACTAAAATATATCGATTAAATCATCATCTTCGTCCACTACATTGGAAAGAAATAAAATGTGTTAAAATATAACTCAATGCAATAAAATATATTATTATTACTTCTTTCAATAATAACCATACAGGTAGAAGTGGTTCTTCCACGAGAGCTTGTTGACGACCATCCGCGAGTGCTTCTTGATGTCGATGATCGAGCCCTACCGCATCCACGACCCTTATCCCGATATTCTCATCTGTTGGGTTAACGTTTCGTCGACCTGTTTCCCTTCAGATGTCCTTTCACATTGGTCTTCACCTCCGGTTCTTTAAATCTTTATTGCTCAGAGTGGAGTTGATTGTGTATTAGCATAGATATGTTACACATAACAGCAGGATCGGCTGCATTCACCTCGTCCACAAGTGATGAGAAAAATTTATGTTCTTCCGAATCCTAAAATTCAGATGGATCTACTGATGCTCCAATAACCAATGATCACCAAAAAATATGCACGCAATTTACACTGATTTCTTGATGCTCTAATAATTCTGTACGAATCTGAAATGCACATGGTAGTCTATGTATTTGTCGTAACATGCAACCACATCTATTGTACATGTCATCGCCTAAACTCTTCATACTTGTGATCTCCTTCCCAAGAATGATTAAGAAATAATGTGAGACCTGACATGCAAGGTATTTGAAAGGTTTACCACAATATAAAGTTGATTTCCTTCGTCTCGCTTCTTTGAGAGTATACCTAAAAAATTCCACATAATTTATAACGTTAAATATAGACATAAATTTTTAGTATGTACAAGATATATTAAATATTAGCATTTAAAAATTCAAAACTCACCGAATTTTTGTTGCTTGGTGTTTAATTTCTTTGTTGACCTTCTTCCATACTGTATCAAGCGCACCAGTGAAAGTATTCAACCATTATTTTAGAATGTTGTGCGCACTCTCTACCCTATATGTAGTCGTGTTTCCAAAGTGTAGAATATTATTTGTCCATGCTTTCACAAATTTTTCTTCGTGACAAAGCCAGGTCGTATGGATATATTCGACTACCTTAGCACATGGCTCGAAATAATCTTCATCTTCTTCACCTCCCGATTATATACCAATTCAATACGTGCACATATAATTTTCATCCAATATTCTAAAATAAACCACTATGCATTACCTCTATTTTTCCCTAACAAATGATAAACTCTATTTTCAACATCTTTATTAATGTGTCATGTACGTAAAAGATGCGCAATCTGGGGAAAAATATCTTCAATCGGTTTAAAGAGACCAAGTTCTCTATCAGTAACAATGGTTGTGGGAACTAACTCATTACCAAGCAACAATTTCAGTTTCTCTATTGCCCACTGGTAACTATACTCTGTCTCATCTTGCATTATAACATACCCTATTAAGAAATTTTTATTCGCTGGACTCATACCAATAATTTCAAGGAGAGGTATTTTGTACCTGTTTATTTTGTATATCGGGTCCATACCAAGAAACCAATGATATGTGCACAGTAATCGCACTGATTCAGGATGTGCCATAAATACATGAGTCAACTCATTTGTCTCTGTATCAGATTCTGACCAATGTATGTACCCGTATTCCCTAGCAAGTTTGTAGAATTGACCTACTACATCCCTACTTTCAAAGCTATCTCTCCTAATATGGCTCCTGTAGTTGTACGCATGTTTCCTGGTAGGGTGGTTGTCTGGAAATTGTTCTTGTATTGCTGCTAATATTGCAGCAGGTTTGGCTTGAGCGAAAGTCATATCTTTAACAATTTGTTTAGACCCATCATTAAGTCCGCTCATTTACCAATAACCTTCTGGGTAAATGGCCAACGCATGATTATGTATATCCTTTTCACCACTATTTACAAATATGACCCATCTTATATTCCCTGCAATCCACCGCACTGAAATAAGGAATGTACATTTACAGGCATTTGTTTTGGTATTCTTACGTGCAGCAGTATCCAAATCTCGTAAATTTCCCCTATACCTTTCTCCACGTACACACCCCAATAGCTTCCTACGTCCTTCATTTTTATACGATGAAACTACGAGTTCGAATCCTAAATTAATTGTTGTTCTTTTCGTCCATATTATAACATCTTTATCTATTTTGAATGTTTCATTTGTAGCAAAATTACTACTGTAATCAATACCATCACCACCAAATTCTTCTAATTCAACCTACACAAAATATTAAAAAAAATTGTTACTCTAATTCAAAAAAAAAATTTATTAAAAAACTTTATAATCCATAAAACAAATAAATATAACAACATACTTAAAATTAATTATAAAACTACTAAAAAAATAATATTTAAAATATTTATATATCTAAATTATTTAAAAAAAATCATATAATATTAAAAGTTATAAAATTAAATCCATGTAAATTAATACAAAATCATAATAATATTCATAAATAAATTTCTAAATAAAAAAATTTGGTCGGGACGACCTCAGAGATCATCCTGATAGCTGAGGGACGACCTCGGAGGTCGTCCCGTTTTAAGCGGGGACGATTTTCCATGTCGTCCCAGCTTAAATTTTTGAAAAAAGAAATTCTCAGAATAAAAAAAATTCATAATCTTTGAGATCGTCTAATTTTTAGCCGGGACGATTTTTCAGATTGTTCAGGCTTAAAATTTAAAAAAAACATTGGCAGAATAAAAAAACTGTATTTCCATAAATTTCTTTATCTCACTAGACAGTGATGAATCATCTTCATGTAGTTCCAATCCAGTTGGATAATCCACCATTTTTTAAAGTAAATATATCAATTTGAACGTATGAAATTTTCAGAGAAATATTTTTTGTTTTCCTTAAACTTCTGTATATAAAGGGTAAAAAAATCTTTTGAAGAAACGATAAATAGTAATTGGAGACGATGCCATTTTTCTTAATTATCCTGTAACATTTTTAATTAATATTGTTTAAGTGTCCAATCCGAATTAAATGTTGAAGTATATTCCATCTAGGGACTTATATGGAATGGATTATACGCAACACTCTTATTATTACCTAACACACTATTGAGCTTGGTGGTTAAATTGAAATTGAATCAATTGATTAGATCAATTAATCAAAATAAAAATTTAATATAATTTAATTTAATTTTAATTTATTCCTGTTGAATTTAGTTTTTTTAATGTTACTAATTGATAAGGAATGTGGGTAACACCCGTCGGAGATGCGTTACCGGGGAGCTGCTCTGGTAACCTGCAAGATAAACGGAAACCGATCGGAGCCAGAGAGTTCGGGTTTTTTCACTCCGATGTCTAAGTCAGTAATTTGGTGAGGAAGTTTTTAATAAAATAGTTTAGAGTAGGATGAGTTCATATTAGATCAGATACCCCATTTGTTGGTTTCTTTGTTGGTTAAATAGTGATGATGGGTCTCCACGTATCTCATTCCCACTGGTTGGCAGGCGATCTAGTCCTTTTGGCTTTGTCTCTTGTCAATCTGAGGAGTAGTTGGTTCTGACTTTCTGACGGGGCTTTCTGTTGTTCTTGTTGTCTTGTCGAACCGTATTCTGCCTGCATAGCATTAATTGCTCCATTAAGTGCGGTGGTCCTCCTTTTTGGGTGGGAGCATCTCCCTTGTTGATAACGCCCTTTTGAGGACGAAATGATCTTATGGTGGCGCTTGATTAGAGAACCCCTGTCGTCAGTTGAGTTATATTCTATATGTGTACGTGCGGTGTACGTGTGGGCACATATAGTTTATCAAGAGTCCCCCCTCAAAGAATGGAAATTCTTAAGAATTTCAGGAGGCGGCGCGGCGCATGTTAGCCTGAGATTGTTGGGCTCTCCCAGGATGTATGTTGAGCGTACAAAGGTCAGGCCAATATGAGGAGGCCATGCGTCTACTATATTAATGACAGTTGGGAATTTCCGAGGAAGAGGCAGCGTGTAATGATGATGAGCCACTCGTGCTAGTTGCCTGCAGACACGTGTCCTCTAGTTTTGAGTTTTTAACTTTGCCTGTAGGTATTCCTTAGGGTGCCTATAATTAAGGTGGCCTGCTCATATGATATTCTTCTGTTTTGTTCCTTACTTCTTCAAAGGATTTATGCCAAACAAATTCTTGTTCAACCTTTTGAAGTCCTCCAGTTTCCTCAGAGCGCATCTCCGATTAGTACGCTTTCCCCCTTTGTGACAATAATTTTCTCGTCGACCTAAGAGGGTAGTGCAAAGAAAGCATTTTTTTCATAAAGGTTTCTGAATTTTGTCCCTCGGGAATCTTTCTTTCTTCTGGCAGCGTAGAAGAGATGGATAAGTCTATGGTACTGATGCGCAAAAGAGCTACCTGGCGCTATGGGCCCAGAGGTCTTGGTGAAGTTGGAGTTTTTGGAGAGGTTATTGGGCAACCTTCAACTCCTACTGGAATACCGGTCCCCACGGCGGCGGTATCTGCTAGGTCGGAGGAGAAGGTCTTGGAAAAATGTCTAAGGGTAGATGAGACCCCTGTTCCAACGAGTGATCCTGTCCTCGAGTCCACAGAGGAAGGATGTACTTTCAAATCTGGACCGTCAGCGAAGAAAGTTTGCCTGAGTGAGGTCACAATGAAGTTATTCCTTTATATATTTATTGATGGCGTAGAAATTTGTGGCTAAGTAAGGCTTTGGACTATTTAGCAGGAGGGGATGGATGGTGCCAGGATAAAATCTTATCCGTTCATGGTGTACGAGGGTCCTAAGGGTCCTATAGTGGAGACAGGTTGGTTGGTGGAAGAAGTGAGGGGTGCCATGATGATGTCGTCAGCTCCCAGTACGTTCGAGGCCTCAGTTGCGGTGACTGTTGTTCATATTGAAGGGGAAGAGAGAGCTTGAGTTGAGCCTATAGCCCTAGGTGATCAGGAGGGATCGGTCGGCTGTTGTTCATACTAAGGGGAAAGAGAGAGCTAGAGTTGAGCCGATAGCCCCAGGTGAGCCGAAGGATGTTTCTTCCATGATTTCGATGGTTCTTCCTCTTTCCCATCCGCCTAGGCTAGTTTCTTCCGCGAAGCAGGCCACCCAAGATGTTGCCTGGAAAGATGACCTCCCCTTCGACATTTTGTGCGAGAATTTTTGCCATCAGGATAATACTTATCTATCGCGCCGCTCGGATGAGGGGATAATAGACAAAGGTTTTTGTCGGCTGATGAAGGTAAGGGCTATGGATGTTTTGATTGTCCGCGTAGTTTCGCTTGTAGGTATTTACCTCCCAGGGTACTCATATACTATTTTGTAGGGGATGAACGATATGTTGCACATCTCTTCTCGCGCCGTAGAGGACTACCCGCGTCTCATAGCCTTGGAGAATGAGCTAGAAGAGGTGAAGAAGGAGCTCTCTACTACCCAAGGGCGCTTAGCGGAGAGAGAAAATTATGAGGCTGATTTGGTCATGGAGCAATCTAGGGTAGATGATGCGATACAGGCCAGGGATACTACTATACAGGCTAGGGTTGAGGCGTTATGCCATCGTGTTGAGGTGAGGCTGGACTCGGAGGAGTGGGTTAGGAAGGCAGTTTCAGAAAGCCATAAGCGGGAGGTTTGTATGTTAGACGAACGCTCGTAATATCTTATGGAGCTAGACAAATTACGGGGGCTATTGGAAGGCAAAGAAGTAGAGCTGGTCAACTATCGGAGGGAGAAGGAGGAGGTCGATAAGGCCAAAGAAGAGCCCATCCTTGCTCTCGCCAAGCTGGATAAGGAGTGGGATAATATGAAGGTGCAGGATCACTGGTCCATCCACCTTACCCATTTTGTTAGGAACCAATGTGTGGACGTAGCTAAGTCAAGGTTAGGGGAGAATCTCGTGCCTTCAGAAGTTCCCATCCCCTCAGAAAGCGAGCTGTTTTTGGGGAAAGTAGAGTTTTAAAAGCCTGTGAAACGAGTTCTGCAAATAAAGGGGGTTGAGTCTTTGTGGACTTCGGGTGATGAGGGGGAAGAAGAAGAAGAAATCGAGGAGTGAGGTTGCCTTCCTTGTGTGCACAGAGATAGAAATTGTTGGTCTTGGGATGGTAGACCTTATTGCTCTGGCAGTTTAACCAGGTTCTACGGTATGAGATGGATGCAATTCAAAAAGTCAGTTCCTTCCTTTAGAGTGGATACCTCCTATCTGTTCACTTTTATTTTGGTGCCAGAGAAGCATTACACTTGAACATTCAACCTTGCCTTATTGCTCTGTTAGGTCAACAATGTTGTCCCCCTACCACTCAGTAATGTTGTAGGGCTTTAGCTTGCATTTATGTTTAGGTAGTCATATCTTTAGTACTACCTGTGCTGTTTTGATGCTTTGTAATGGTCTGTGACATTTGGCAATGAAAAGAGCTTTTGTGGTATTTGATGAATGTCCTTTTTGCCTTTGTTTTTTCTTGTGCTTGTTTTAAACGTGAGAACCTGTTTGGTTGCGCAGCATATATTGTAACAAGGCCAGTGAGGAGTGACGGGTCAGTCGTCTTAGAATTTGTATATAGGGCCAATGAAGGAGAGATGTTCGATGACTTTATGGCAAAAATGGATCAGCAAGGGAGAGCATGTCAATCGCCTCCTGATGTAAATATGAAGTCAACGAGGGGTGACAGATCAGTCGCCTCATGACTTGTATAAGGGGCCAATGAAGGAGAGATGCTCGATCACTTTATAGGAAAAATGGATCGGCGAGGGAGAGCATGTCATTCGCCTCCTGATGTAAATATGGAGTCAATAAGAGGTGACAGATCAGTAGCCTCATGACTTATATGAAGGGCCAATAAAGGAGAGATGCTCGATCAGTTCATAGCAAAAATGGATCAGTGAGGGAGAGCAAGTCAATCGCCTCCTGATGTAAATATGGAGTTAATGAGGGGTGACGGGTTAGCCGCCTCTGTTAAGAATCGCAATGACAATAACGAAAATAAAGAACACCAGATTTGTTGACCCAGTTCGCCAATCGATGTGATTGACTACGTCTAGAGGCACTACCAAGCCAGGAATTTCACAATGAAAGAAAGAATACAGAATACATCTAAACTGATGAATTTATATGCCCAACAGTCTCCATAAAGCCCAACAGCCTCATGACTTGTATATAGGGCCAATAAAGGAGAGATGCTCGATCACTTCATGGCAAAAATGGATCAGCAAGGGAGAGGAGGTCAATTGCCTCCTGATGTAAATTTAGAGTTGTGAGCGCAGCGACTTTTTTTTTAAACAGCGTAAAACTCTCGTCGCGAGCTTTTGAAAGCTCTCGAGAGCTCGTAAAAATTGATTTGTCAAAAAGAGTCACTTTCGTCGCGAGTGGCTTGGCGCTCTCGAAAGCAAAATGGAGAAATAGATTTTGAGTTTGAAAATAAAAACGTTTTTTGATAAAAAGAATTCGAACTTGAATCTTTGAAAAACAGTATTTGGAGTCGCCACCCGGTTCTAAGCTCTACCGGGAATTAAATCACGGTATAACTCAGATCCGAATATCGAATCCAAAATCGTGATCCAGAGATCAGGTTCGAAAAAGAGGTTTATTTATCCTTTTTCTAAAAGACTTTAAGGAGAAAATCGACATTATTTTGAAAATAAAATATTTTTATTCGCGAAAACCTAAAATTGATTTTAGTTTGATATTACGGTGATCGCGCAGGCATAAGCAGTAAAGTAAAGTGCGGAAAAATAAACTCACATTACATCCCTTCAAGTAAGCTATCTTAGGGGTACATTTGTAAAAATTGGAGATTGGGCACATTTGCCTAAAATACAGGGATCTATATGTAATGATAGTTTAAATAATTTAAATTAAATAAGTAAAAATAGCACAAACATATTACCTAACTAATTCCTGCAAAACAGAAATAGTTAATCACCCACAAACATGGCAGTTCCAGAATTCTGTCAATTTTGGAATTGCACTTTCACATAGGATAAAACATGGCAATCGGATTTTTATTAATGAAATATTATTTGGCTCGAATTATATACATTACAAGCAAGAGTGAGTCGGTTATCCGGAAACACAAGGTTTCCTTCATTGAATTGTTCCCTAGGTGCAGATGCGAATTATTAATAAAATTTAATCTAGGTCAACACAATCACACACAAAGATGCAAATAAAAATTAATGGCAGAAGGTAAGCATAACATTACAGAAGATTAAAGTTAGAGCCCAAACAAGACAAACTTTCAAGACAAAATGGCATTCAATATAAAAATAAAACATTATTTTATTGAGATTCTCGTACCAGCTGGTGATCCAAATTTTCAATGAAGAAAGCAAACACATAAATTTAATAAACCACCATCTCACAACCCACAATAATTCAAAACTGTAAATTAATGGTAAATCAAAATGAAACGAATTAACGACTTCTGTAATTAAAGATAATGTATGGCAGCAAAGAGCATCAAAATGCAAACAGCCTCACTCACCAATTGTAAAAACTCAAAATTCTTCCAAAACAAATACATAT
>CAOJCR012400210.1:0-16725 GCA_948330485.1 Euphorbia neoarborescens | reverse complement strand
GGTACTCAGTAGAGAAATCTGATAAGTTGTAAAGGTTTGATTCCTACCTGAAAGGAACATTTAGTGAATTAAATCTCAAGGGACAGTACCTTGAGGACTGGACGTAAGTACTGTCGAGAGTACTGAACCAGAATAAAATCCTAAGTGTTCCAATTTTTACAGCCTTTATTTATTTTTCACGTTATCTGAGTATCTCACTATCACTGAGCATAGTGGCTCACTATCATACAAAGTCTCAATACCTCTAAGATAAACCTCACTACCAAAAATTTCCTTTCAAACTCAAATTTTTAAAACGACCATTCACCCCCTCTAATCAGATAATTGCCATTTGGGATTTCACAATATATATATATATAAAAGTAGGCGTATAATTAAAGTTTGTATTAATTACCACTTTATAGCTTTGTTTTCTTTTGAATCTTGGTTTAACATTTTACTTCTGCAATCAGGCTCCATTAATATTACTGCTCAAGAAGTATGTATGCTAGGATTTAGTGATCCTATTGTCATACAGCCCTCTTAGATTTCATTTAATTTACTTTGTTTTGTATTTGTGTGTGTTTTTACTTTGTTTCATTATAGTCTTAATTTTATGATCAATTTTAAATTGATTCGGATATTTTCCATATATACGTTGCTAGTTACATAAATAAAAGTAAATCACACATAATTGACATTTATGTATTTACAAAAAAGTTGCTAATTGGTTCATTTTGTCTTGAAGATAAAACAGAACGGGACAATTGATTATTGATCTGAGATCGCGTGGAAGACACGCGCAGAACTTGTCTTGCAGATAAAACAGAAGCATTGCATACGGGACAATTGATTATTGATCTGAGATCGCGTGGAAGACACGCGCAGAACTTGGTATTAAGGGCGAGAAACCAAGAATCAAACAAACCCATTGATAAAAAAAAAAAAAAAAAAAAAAAAAGAAAAAAAGAATCAAACCCTCCTTCTATCCTCCGTTTCTAGTTTGACACGCAGTGTCTCTGCCTGAAACAGAAACCTAGTGCAGTCTCGCTTAGCCTCCCTTACCGGAAACTCAAATCCATGGAAGAAGATCGCAAGCCCCCAAAGGTGCCAATCCCTGGGAAGAGAAACATTCTGATCACTTCTGCTTTGCCGTATGTCAATAACGTCCCTCATCTGGGCAATATCATTGGCAGTATTACTCTTTTTCTTCTTCTTCTTCTTACGTCCATGAAATTTACGTCTTAGCGGTTGCTCTTTCGAGCAGCGTGATTTGTGTAGTTTCTGTTTCTCTACCAATTTTTTTGCTCACTTGTTGGCAGGTGTTTTGAGCGCGGATGTTTTTGCTCGGTATTGCCGGTTACGTGGCTACAATGCCATATATATGTGCGGTACTGATGAATATGGAACAGCTACAGAGACTAAGGCCATGGAGGAAAATTGCACTCCTAAAGAGATTTGTGACAAGTATGTCTTTTTAATAGTTCGTCACCTGTTTAAATGATTTTTCGGCCTTTATTTGCTGTTCTGTTAATGTCTTTTGGTCCTGAATGACATATTAACAGTAACATTTAAAGGTTGATCTCTGTATTGAAATGAGAGTTGAGTCTATCCAATCAGGGAAATAGCTGTACCGGATTTCTTTTGCTGTATGGGTTGATGGGTCATCCGATGTTTGCGCTGAAGATGGTTATACAGGACCAAATTCCAATTTTTGCTAACTTTTTCCCTGTGCTTTTTTTAGGTATCATGCAATTCATAGAGAGGTTTACAAATGGTTTGACATAAGTTTTGATGAATTCGGGCGTACTTCAAGTACACAACAGACTGAAGTTTGCCAAGCAATTTTCAATAAGTTGTTTGAGAATAATTGGCTTTCTGAGAACACAATGCAGCAGGTATGGAGTATATTTTCCTCGATTTAGATCTCACATGTTTTAGTTGCTTGGTTGATAGCTGTGTCCACTTTTGGTCTGTCTCTGTTTTCTCCCTGGTTGGTTTTGTCCCTCGTGGCGATGTTGGTACGTTTACTGAGTGTTTCATTGATACAGCTCTACTGTGATACTTGCGAAAGGTTCTTAGCTGATCGGTTTGTTGAGGGTACTTGTCCAACTGAAGGGTGTAATTATGATTCTGCTCGAGGAGATCAATGTGAAAAATGTGGAAAACTGTTGAATCCAACAGAGTTAAAAGATCCCAGGTGCAAGGTGTGCTTTGTATTCTTCTTTTTTCCTTTCCCCTTCTGATATTGTTTTTCTTTTCTTATTTTTTCATCCATCTCCTGATTTGCCACACTTTTGTTGCGTGTGCGGCATTTCCATCTAGATTTGTAACAATTTGATTTTTGAATGTCTAGTGTTACCCAGCAAATGGTACCATGAACCTAAACATATTAAAGCCCTTTTCACTTTGCGTTTGTTTTTCCGTACCCTTGATTTTTTTTCTATAGGAAGGGAAACTTTCAAAGACTGCAATAGCTGCACTCTAAATCGGTATATGCTGAAACTGAAATCATTCCTGTGTAATTAACCTGCTGCTTCAGAGCCCTATATCCAAAATTTTTCATGGTATTTAAGGAAAGAAAGAAAAAAAGAAGGCAATTGGACAGCTGATGCTCCTTAACTATTTCCTGACTTTTGGATACAGTGCAACAATATTGGTGTTATATATCCTTTTTTACTTCATATTCATTCTCACACTTGAACAGGTCTGTAGAAACACCCCTCGTATCCGTGATACAAATCATTTGTTTCTTGAGCTTCCTTTGCTAAAGGATAAACTAGTCGACTATATTGAGAAGATGTCTGTAGCTGGATCCTGGAGTCAGAATGCCATTCAAGCAACCAATGCATGGCTGAAAGAAGGACTAAGACAGCGTTGTATTACCAGAGATTTGAAGTGGGGAGTTGCGGTTCCACATGATAAATTTAAGGATAAGGTTTGAACCCATTGTTACTTTGGAATGATTTTCTTTCATCATCTTATCCTCCTTATCACACTGGACATGTGCTCATTTAAGACAAATGACATCATGCTTAATGGTTTTGTCTAATGTCAATCATATTATTGGTAGGTTTTCTACGTCTGGTTTGATGCACCTATTGGATATGTCTCAATCACTTCATGCTACACTCCAGATTGGGAGAAATGGTGGAAGAATCCTGAAAATGTGGAGCTCTATCAGTTTATGGGGAAGGATAATGTTCCGTTCCACACTGTATATTCACTATTCTCAATGTGTTTTTTTATCAACTTGTTTATTTTGCATGACCTGCTGACATAGATAAATAGTTGTCAAATGTGTAATCTAGTCAATCCTATGAAGCACGGACACTTCTCGGAGGTCAATATATGCGTGTCGGACTCTCTGGGGATATGGGACACACGGGGACATGTGTCCCAGACGGCAAAAAAATGTGTCCCCCTCTTTTTTTTTTTTTTTTAAGATGACACGAATTTAGGAGAGAGACAAAGATGTGGAATATTGGTGGAGATGAATTTGAACAAACAGATGGTACAAGAATTTTTGAGATTGCTAATCTATCCCTTGATGAACCAAAATTCGAGTCAATGGTGTTTGTTGATGAAGAAGGGATGAAATTTGATTCCATGGAAAATGTTATATATATATATGTTAAATTTTAAACTTGTTACTCTATAATTTTAATGACTTGGATAATTTTTATTATAATTAATGGTATTTATTCATGATTATATATTTTTTAATTTTTTTTATTTTATGTGTCTGCCGTGTCCGTGTTTCATATTTTTGAAAATTGTCGTGTCTGTGCCCGTTCTTCATAGAGTCAATCACACACCTTTTTGTTATATGTGCTAACATTTTGAACTTATAAGATGTGATTATGTTGTTGCTACAGGTGATGTTTCCATCTACTCTCCTTGGGACGGGTGAAAATTGGACCATGATGAAGACTATTAGTGTTACTGAGTACTTAAACTATGAAGCAGGTTAGTGTTATTGGGTGCACCAATGTGCAATTATTTGTAATTGTTGCCTCAAGTAAAAGAAGAAAATGATGATAATAGCGTTACTTTCACAACAAAGATGGTATGCGTTGTATCTTGAATTTCTAATTTTTACTCCAGGAAAGTTTTCTAAGAGTAAAGGCATAGGAGTTTTTGGTAATGATGCAAAAGATACAAATATTCCTGTTGAAGTGTGGCGATATTATTTGTTAACTAACAGACCAGAGGTATTATCTTTTTTTCAGTTACTATCTTCAGACTGTAGTTCAATATCTTGTCCTGTTTTTCTGACATTAATTGCAAATTTTCCTGGCTTGCATTAATTAGGTATCTGACACGTTGTTTACCTGGTCTGATTTGCAAGCAAAACTTAACAGTGAGTTGCTCAGTAATTTGGGGAACTTTATCAATCGAGTTCTGAGTTTTATCGCTAAACCTTCAGGTACATTAGCTGCTTGAGATTTATTCTTAGATTTATGAAATTCTTGTGTTTACTGTGATCGGGTATCTTAAGCCTTGGGGGAGGAGTTGCAGATTTTTATGAATAAAAGGGCTTAATATTTGGAATTTACCTATCACGTTTTATTTTCTTGAATTTGTACCGTTTCTAAAAGTTTTCTTTTCATTCCAATATCTTTTGAATTGTTGTGATTCCTAAGCTTTGGTTGGACGAATGATGCCTTGCGTTTCTTATATGTTTGTATATTTCCCTTCTGAAAGAAAGTTTCTAGATGATTTAATTTTCTTATATTTTGATGGCGTTTGGCAAAACTGAAAATTAAGTGTTGAAACATTAAGTGCTGATTTTTAGGTGTTGAATATTATAAATGTGAAATTAGTAAATTATAGAATTGTTTGATAAACACAAAAATAAAGCACTGAATTAAAAAAAGCAAGCAATTTAATAGTCCTGATTTTTTTTACCCATTACACAACACTACAAAACCTTACGTTGAACAGTTCATGCTTAGAAAACCAACATTAAAAATTAAATAGAAGTCACTAATATAAAATATGCAATAAAAATTAGGGCAAACCTCCAAAACGACTTTTGCAGTTTGATTTGTTTTCAAAACACGGTCTATATTTTTTTTTTTAATTCTTAAAAAGAGGTTTGAGGTTTTAAAATTTTTCAAAAATGAGTATGAGGTTATAAATAATAATAATAATAATGTTATAGAGGGATTTTTGCCCGTTTAACTGGAAAATAATTTGTTCATGTTATTTAAGAGTTTTACGCCAAAACTAGAAATTTTTTGAATTTTTATTCATTTATTATGATTTTTAAACTTTTTATCTTTATTTCAAATTTTTTCTCGAATTTTTCAATTTTTTTTTTGTATTTTTATTAACCTACTGAAAAATTTTAATTTAAAATGATCATAAATAGCCTATAAATCTCATGATTTAATTTTAGTTGCCTTTCTTTTTGAAAAAAAATTAAAACCTCAGACTCCTTGAAAATAAAAAAAAATCACAAATTCCGTTTTGAAAACATGTCAAACCACATGGGTGGTTTTTGAAGTTTGCCCTACAAATTATTATAATACTTTAATATATGATGCAAAATTGTCAATAGTTTGACTTTTATTGTCATTTTAGTTGGAATCTAACAAATTATTTTGGGAAGATATCACTTAATGTTAGACAATCAATTTTACACTTAAAACATAAATAAATTGTAAATAATTGAATTTGCCTTCTTACTTCTAATTTTTGAAAAAGATGTGATTTTAAAATCTGTATAAAAGTTATACGGAAATATATTTGGCTGATTTCAGCCAAAAGAACAATAAAAGTCAACTATGAGAAGTTTTGACAAAGTTGTACATTTATTTTGTTTCATTTTTTGCAGTTGAATGACCATAAATGTAATTATTTTTATTGGGTTTTTTTTTTTATGACAGACTTTTTTGGTTAATAAAACAAAAGGTAGGGATTGTGTTACATGGACTGACTGGTGTATTTGATAAAAAGCATGAGATTAATAAATTATTTACCTTTGTAACCAAAAAAATAAATAAATTATTTACCTTAAAATAACTGTTGATGGTGTTCAACTAAAAATTTTAAGTAAAATATTTTAGCTTATTAGATTAAGTGCTTTTTGACTTAACTAGGGTTTTTTTTAAGTACGCTTATCAAACAAGCTGAAAAAATTTAGGTGCTTAGTGCATTTATCTAAGTCATTTTTTTAGTTATCAAACAGG
Source organism: Euphorbia neoarborescens (assembly GCA_948330485.1). Classification (NCBI taxonomy): domain Eukaryota; kingdom Viridiplantae; phylum Streptophyta; class Magnoliopsida; order Malpighiales; family Euphorbiaceae; genus Euphorbia; species Euphorbia neoarborescens. The sequence goes on along the minus strand of CAOJCR012400210.1, from coordinate 10,549 downwards.
GCTTTGTTTTATTTACTTCAGAGACTTTATAATGATATTAGGAAACTTTCGCAGAGTTTTTGTCAGGGCTAATCTTAAGTCTGATTCTCGTAGAGCTTCCAACATTAATGAGATTGGCTTGACGGTACTTTGTTTGAAAGAAAAAGGTATAAACGTATATTGGTTGACTGTTTAAATCCTCAGGTGTGGGCTATGGTTCAATTATTCCAGATGCTCCTAATGCTGACTCACATCCTCTGACAAAGAAATTGGCCGAAGATGTTGGTAAATATGTAGAGCAATATGTTGAAGCCATGGAGAAAGTAAACATATTCTTCTAAATACTGTTGTTTCATAATGCAGCCACTTGAGTTTGACACATGATCATCACGTGGTTCTTGTCCAGGTGAAACTAAAACAGGGACTGAAACTTGCTATGGGCATCTCTGGTGAAGGGAATGCATACTTGCAAGTATCCTTCTGATTCAGAAACTTCATTAGTTGCCATTCTACTGTTTTAAGATTGTTGCTAAACTAATACCTGACTTTGATTCAAACTCAACTAAGAAGCTTTTCCTGTTGTGCTTTTTGTAGGAAAGCCAATTCTGGAAGCTTTATAAGGAAGATCAACCTTCATGTAACGTAGTTATGAGGACTTCCGCAGGTCTTGTATATCTTCTTGCATCTTTATTGGAGCCTTTCATGCCATCTTTCTCTCTTGAGGTGTACGAAATTTGTATATTTCCATAATTGGAATGTTATCTGGAAGAATCAGAGGTGATATGTTTGTTTTTGTTGGTATACCAGGTTTTCAAGCAGCTTAACATGTCTCCTGAGCAAGCCTCGCTTTGTGATGACAAGGGAGATATTGATCGGGCAAAGAGACTGTGGGAGTATTTACCACCCAATCATAAAATCGGGGCACCAGAGCCACTGTTCAAGGAATTGGTGCATACTCTTTCATCTCATGCCCTTGTTAAAAATTTACCTTAGGTTTCTGTTTCCCGTAATGGTGAGGTCTTTGAGTGTGTATTTGTGTGTTGTAGGTGTTGATTTGAAATTTATATCATTAGCCTTTATTGATGCGCAGAAAGATGAAGATGTGGAATTCTTTAGAAAGAAATTTGCTGGAAGTCAGGCTGAGAGAGCTGAGGCTGAAGCAGCAAAGACTGCTGAACAGCTGAAGAAGACTAAAATTTCAGGTTTTATTTTCATTTCAATTAAACCATTTATGGTTCATCGCAGAAGCAATTTTCAGCTTGCCTTTGTTGCTTATTATTGCTACGTGTTAAGAGTAGTAGATTTTTCGTTTTAGAAGTGTTGCTCACTTGGTGACTTTTTTTTGACAGATGGTGGGAAGAAGCAAGCAACCAACAAACCAGTGGCTAATGCCAAATCAAAGTGCATTGTTGAACCAGAAATTAACATCACTAGACTTGATATTCGTGTTGGCCTAATTAAGACAGCTCATAAGCATCCTGATGCTGACTCGCTTTATGTGGAAGAAATTGATTTGGGAGGGGAAACTAGGACAGTTGTTAGTGGACTTGTCAAGTATATACCTCTTGAAGAAATGCAGGTACGTGTTCTATCTTTAACATTGCATATTGCTGTGGAACATTTTTCACTTTTGGAATTGCTTTTCTACGAGGCCGTTCTCAATTCTGATTACTTTTGCAGAATAGGAAAGTCTGTGTTCTTTGTAACTTGAAGCCAGCAACAATGAGGGGTATCAAGTCACAAGCTATGGTTCTTGCTGCTTCCAATAGTGATCACACCAAGGTTAGCGAGCCAAATTTCTTCGGTATCTTTGTTTATGTCCATTTATTTTTGTTCTGAACCTTGAGCGCTTCACATTACAAGTACGAAGTCAATGATGCTAATCTAATTTTGAACACTTGTTCGTTAATTTGTTTACAAACACTTTTGATGTGATTTTCCCCAGTGTTCTGTATCATGTTTGAGAATTTACTGACGAGACTGTTGACATGACTATCCAAATGATGTAATAAAGTGAAATTACTGATATTGATGGTAACTGTGAGCTCCTTTCAGGTTGAGCTAGTTGAACCACCGGACGGTTCGGTTGTAGGAGAGAGAGTTACTTTCCCTGGTTTTGAAGGCGAGCCTGATGATGTCTTAAATCCGAAGAAGAAGGTATGGGAAACTTTGCTAGTGGATCTTCATAGCAATGGAGATCGTGTGGCTTGTTACAAAGATATTCCGCTCACCACCTCCGCCGGGGTTTGCAAAGTGGCATCAATTGCATGTGGTACAATCAGGTAGGTAAATACCACTGTTTTAAATCAGATCCCAGATTTTGACACCATTGTTTTATCTTTGCCAATGAATCTCCTGTTTCATGTTATATTGCATTGGCATTTTTGTAACCATAGAATTGGATTCGGGTTCCCATTTACTATTAAGTTAGATCACGAAAAGAAATACCTTGAATCATCTGCTAAAAAATGTTAGAAATTTTAATTTCTAATATTGATTTATATATTATAAATAACTGATAATTTCTATTGCTGTATACACAATGATGATTAGTGTAGTATTGGAGAGGCAATAATCGGGTGTAAATTTCTCCTTTCCGTTCCGTGAAAATATAGGCATTAAGTAGAGTTGTATGTGGAGAAAGTGGAAGTAGTGAGTACATAGTTGTTAAGGGCGCAAAGCGCAAGGGGTTGAGCCTTGTCTCAAGGCGAGGCGCGCGCTTGAGGGACGCAAGGCGCACAAATCTAGGATTATTTTTATTTTTATCCATCACCATTGTTGTATATTTCTACTTGGGATCTTTACTAATAAGGTCTGAAAACTGCATATAAACAGTAAGTTTTGTAATAATTAACAGCATATAAGATATAACAGTAAATTTGTATATAAAAACAACATATAAACTAATTAGTAACACTGGATACGTAAGTTTTGTATATAAAACAGCATATAAACAACGGGTCTCGCTATTTGTACACAATCCTTTGTACAGATTTTGTATACACTCCCATCTCCACCATTCCTTCTGTTTTGATCCAATGGATCATGTATGGTCCATTGGATCAAAACAAAATGAATGGTGGAGATGAGAGTGTGTACAAAATTTGTACAAAGGATTGTGTACAAATAACATTAGCCATAAACAACATATAAACTAATTAACAACACAACAGATAAACTAAACAGGATATAAAGTAATTATTAACACATAAAATAGACCTCATTTTTTTTGATCAAAAAGACGCGTCTCAGGTGAGCCTTTTTCATCCCCAGGAGGCAAAAAGGCGCACCTGGTTTTCGTCTGGCAAACAAGGCTCGCTTGAGGCGGCAGGGGCTGCGCCTTACGTGTTTTGTGCCTCAGGTGCACCTCTAACAACTATGAGTGGGTAGTTATTTAACCACCCAGTAATCCATTATCATTATGGGAGGTTACTGTGGAAGTTATCAAGATCTGTTAGTATTTTCTACTATTCAATCTATTTATTCCATAGATAAACGAGAGATGAGATATAAACAAAATAACTCTTCATACATGTTTTTTGTTTTAAAGGTTTAATTCAATTGTTTAAATTAAAAAGTCCTTGTATTATCAAAGGGCGAATTGAAAATATACGATACTGAAATTTGAATAATATTTATTATTACATTTTTTTTTAGAATATTGAATTGTCGAAATGGAATTGTTATATAGAGAAGGTTAAATTGACATCAATTGACACATTTTATATTTCAGTCTTTGGATCATTGGATGATTCTGTAGATCCAAGAGCTGAAATATAAGATGTATTTTAGCCCTTGGATAATTAAATGATTCTATAGATCGAAAGACTGAAATATAAAATGTGTCAATTTGTATCAATTTTATTGTGTCAATTTAACCTTCTTCTTGTTATATAAATATTCATTCCTTTTATTGTAACTTTAAACTTGTGTCATATTTGTATTTTAATTATCCTATTAGAATCTATCTGTATTAATTGTTTTCGTATTTAAGGTTAATTAACAGTTATTAGAGTTATAATTAGGGTTAGTGCACTTTTTTTATCATCTCTAACTTGTAAATTAATAGAAATTGGTTGTCATCTGTAGTCATTTATTTATTTTTGTCCTTTTAACAAAAATTCTAATCATTTTTTTTATGTGTAAAGCATTTTGTTTAGAGGTAAATTTAGCTTAATAATTTGGTATATAACTTTTTTTTTAAGGTGCATGAATTTAGTGCTAATTTATTTCTATAATCTAAATGATCTCCGATAGTCACTAATCATATCAACTGTCACATCATTTGCTATGTCGGACCAATAATTAGCCAAACTTCTTGTCATTCATTAATTGATTTAAAATAAAAAATAATTATCTTTGATATTCTTTATAAATATTAAAAAGAAGGTTTTTTTAATATATATAAAAAAAAAGTTTCTACTTTTTATGTTTTTAACTTATCGTTGCAAAATATCAAAAATATATATTCTTTTATTTTTTTTCTTGAAATTGTCGTTCTTGTAAAATATTAGAACTTTAATTTTTTTTCTATTAAAATTATTCTTATAAAATATGAAAAAAACTCCTTTTATTTTTTTTAAATCGTTTTTACAGAATATATAAAAAAATATTTTTTATTTTTCTCTTAAAATTTTTCTTATAAAATATTTTTTTTAAAAAAAAATTCTTTTTATTTTCTTAATCAATATCATCCTTAAAAAATTATTCAAAGTATCCTTTTATTTTTCTCTCAAAATTGTTCTTAAAAAATATCCATAAAAATCTCTCTTTTTTATATTTTACTCAAAAACTTTTATAAAATTTTAAAAAATTTCAACTTTTATTTTAGCAAAATACATTATGAGATACATCAATATTTTTTAAATTACAGTTGGTCACATGAATATTTTTTTTTGTACATGCTAGCTAAATTTTTTTACCAAATTCTTTTGTACTCAGTTAGGTATGTGATTAATTGACTTTACATATTTCTACTAAACGATTATGTCGACAGTGAAATTCAACTTTGTCAAAAAAAAATATATGGAAACATTATAATTGTAAGATGTGAAAAATTCACTAGGTGAATAAATTTCATAAAATTTCTACTTTTCGACTTAAAATAAAATTTAATTTTTCTAATTATAATCTAGTAATATAGGTAAAATATTTCTTTGATATTAAAATATAAGTTTGATTTTATCTAAAAATTGAATATTTGTTTTTGGTTGAGAAAGAAAAATAAAGACAAGAATTACAAAAGCAGAAATCAAGCACCCTCTCGGGTGTGTATCAGAATATAAATCTATGGCAGTCCCCATTTGTATTCTTCTTCATCTGGCGTGACCTCCCTTGTCCAATCTCAAGTTTTCCATAATCTTCTGCAATGGTGGTTGTGACAGCATATTGAGTCCTACTGCATATTCTGTAGCCTCTCTAGCTAATAAAAAAAATCTAAAAATCGAATAGTTAGTATATACTTTGATGTCAAAATATTTTCATATATTTTTTTTAGTAAAATCGAATAATATTTCATAATGTGTTTTGCCAGAGATTTTTTATTTTGAGAGAAAAATAAAAAAGAAGATTTTTTTGGGATATTTATAAGAACATTTTTTAGAGAAAATAAAAAAAATGGATTTTTTAAATATTTTTTTAAGGAAACTTTTGAGAAAAAATAAAAATTGACTTTTTTGAACATTTTATAAGATGATTTTGAATGCAAAATAAAAAGATTGACTTTTTTATATTTTATAAAGACGATTTTAAGAGAAAAATAAAAAACAGGGACTTTTTTGAATATTTTATAAGTATAATTTTGAGAGAAAAAATTATAGATTTTTTTAGATCTTTTATAAAGACAATTTTGAGAGAGAGAACGGGAGATTTTTTAGATATTTTGTGAGAATATTTTTGAGAGGAAAACAATAAAGAATTTTTTTGGATATTGTTCAAGAATGATTTTGAGAAAAATAATAAAGAGAAACTTTTTATATATATTTTGTAAGAGTAATACTATATTGACATATTAAATTCTTACACAATTGATAATTTAATTTCAACCCTTAAATTTAAATTTCATCTTTTTTTGTATTTTTTTTGTGGAATTTGGATCCAATAACTGAGATTTAAAGTGTGCCAATTATGTAAAAAATTTATATGTCTGTATAGTCTTACCTATTTAATAAAGGGCGGTTTTAAACAAAAAATAAAAAGAGAGATTGTTTTAGATATTTATAAGGGCAATTTTGGTTGAAAAATTAAAAAGAGAGATTTTTTATATGTTTTATAATGATCATTTAGATAAAAATAAAAATTAAAAAAGAGAGATTCTTTAGATATTTTGTAAGGATAATTTTAAGAGAAAATAAAAATAATAGATTTTTTAAAATATTTTTGTATGGGTGATCTTAAGAAAAATAAAAGATGGATTTTTTAATTGTAAGGATGATTTTGAGTAAAAATAAAAGGAGACTTATTGAATATTTTATATGGATGATTTTAAGTTAAAAATAAACAAATAAAAAAATTTAAATATTTTCCAAGGACAAGTTTGAGAAAAAAAAATATAAACAGAAACTTTTTAAATATTTTATTATAATATGATTTTGATAAAAAAAATGAAAAATATATACTTTCTAAATATTTTTTAGGGAAATTTTGAGTGAAAAATTAAAAAAAAATGTTTTTTGGATAATTTGTAAGGATAATTTTGTAAGAAAAAAATATGGATATTTTGAATAATGTATAGGGACAATTTTGAGAGAAAAATAAAAAAGATGAATTTTCTTATAATTTCTAGGAACAATTTTGTGAGAGAAAAAAATATTTTTAGATATTTTATAAGGATAATTTTGACAGAAAAAATAAAAAAGATGAAACTTTTATATATTTTTAAGGACAATTTTGAAATAATAAATAATTATTTTGATATTTTGTAAGAAGAGAGGGAAAAAGATGAGAGAGAAAGGGAAAAGAGAGAAAAATGAAATATTAAAAGTAAATATTTTTTATTTTAAATTAATTCATTATTGATATAGCGGGTTAATTTATTATTGATTAGCGGATGATCAACTGTTATAAATTATTTGAACTATATGAATGTGCTATTGCTAAGTTTATGGTATAATTCATGTATTGTTGTCAAAATTTACTCTTTATTTAGTATGCATATTGTTTTTATTGCTTGAAACTGTAATATCATATACTATATGTTGTTATCTAAAAAAAAAACTATATGTTATTATAGCTTAATACTATTTGAGAAAAATTTTACATTTTTTTGGATAGATAATTTGTTGAAATTGCATTACATACATGTTATATGAAAAATAAAATTGAATTTAAAGTTAATATATAATATTAAAATTGAAAAGATTATAGATTAAAAATTGATTAGTGATTATTTGTAGGGATTATTATAAAAAAATCTTGTGGTTCATCACTTTTACAAATAAAACTCTGTGGTTTGATTTGTTACAAATGAAACCTCGTGATTTATCTCTTTTGTAAATAAAATCATGTGGTTTAATTTGTTACAAATTAAATCTTGTGGTTTACCTCTTTTGTAAATAAACCATGTGGTTTATCTATTTTATAAATAAATCCTACTATGTCAGCAGTCACATCATCATTTTTATACTTACTTGTAAGAAAAAAATAGCCACAGAGTTTTATTTGTAATAAACTAAACATTGGGTTTTATTTGTAAAAAGATATAACCTCAAGATTTTATTTGTAACAAACTAAATCATGAGATTTTATTTATAAAAGTGGTAAACCACAAAGATTCTTTTTATATAATTAACCTTTATTTTTACGGTAATAAATCTAGAAGAATTAGATTTGTTATTTTCAAATGAAAACAATGGTACTTCTTTTGAGTTTGTACTAAAATTATATAAATTGATGTAGATGAGGGTTTATAGAGGATATTTTTTATTTTTTTTAATTTTTTTTATGTAGTTTGTACTAAAATTAGATGGACGACAATTGATTTGCTTGTAATGTATAAAAATGCTCGTAACAACGCTTTAAAAGGCATTTTAGTCATTTCAAAAGTGTAAGAGGCATTTATATTTTTAGAGCTTGTATCAAAGTGCCATGGAAAATGATCCTAAGAGTTCAATGACTTTTTTAAGTCAACAAACACCACTAGTAAATGATAGACAGAACTAACCCATTTTATATTATTCATCGTGTTTACACGACTTGTTGTTTTGTTTGCGATCGTGATAATTCAACGATAATATTTGTTGTTTTGTTTGCGGTCGTGATAATTCAACGATAATTTAGTAATCTTTACCAATCATAAGTACATCATATGCGGTCATTCTAAGTAAATCATAAGGTAGTTAATAAAGGACTTTATATAAAGACCTGAAGTTCACTCAACATATAGACTTTGCATTGATAATTGGCTTTGGTTCACATAAGGTGCTGTAAAAGCTCAAACCAACTCAATTGCCAAGTAAATGGTTAAAGTATGAGCCGAGTCAAACACATTATAGAAAGACAATTGAAAAACGCATGTAAAGCCTTGATCTTACAACGTGTTTGAATAAAAAGTCTAATTAAATAAGGAAGTCAACATTCTCTACAGAAGAAATTTAACTCTAATTATAATTTCTAAATAGATTAATACTCTTATTCTAAAAAGTGTTTGTAGTACTAACTAAAAAGGAATATAAGTCCTACTCAAAGCGGGACTTCTTCAAGTCTATATAAAAGAGTTCTCATAAGCCTAAAAGGTATGTTCATTCTATTATGTTATGAGATACACTTAAAAACTCTTTAATAATTTCCTCTAACTTAGGCATAAGAAAGTCCTTCAAATGGCACCTCATGACTTATCTTTTCCTTCTTGCATATGTCCAAAGACAATCAAGCATCTAGGGGTATTCTTGGAGAGCATGTGAAGATCAGTTTGAATAATCTTGTAGTGGTGTTTAAGCGTAGAACTTGTTGCAATAATGGCATCAGGATCAATCCATTACAATATCAAATGTTATATTCCCTCTGTAAGGAACTCCCTCCTTAAGAGGGGCATCTATCCAGTTTGCATCCTCAGATTTTTCAACACCAATTAATAACAATGTAAAAACATTAAAAACCATCATCTGGATGTATTGCATGACACCAAAAGATAAAAATTAGCTTGGAGCAACTTTCCTAAATATGAATAACAGTGGAATGGTAAGACATAATATAATTACCCCAACCTCAGCAACCATGATCAATATAAGTATTAATGAAGGCATTCCGATGACGATGTATACACTATGCTCTTCACGTAACCAAAACTCTAACCCAATATCTATATTTCCCATTAGCATGGTTGCTCCCTTCAAACCCCTTATCGATAGACCCTGATTGTTGGTGTTGGATCTATAATGCTTTCCATATTCACCCAAATACCAGATCAATGGCCTAGAGGAACAACTTGAACAGCAAGCACACAGATACAATCAAACATTAACATTCACCCAGTATGAGCTATTATAATCCCTTCTGATCATTCTACCCATCACCATATGTGCCATATCAAATGCCAACTATAAGACCATTTCACGACTCAATATAAGCACAACAGAACACTCAACAAATATCAAACTATGACCCAACTAAAAATCCAAAATTCAGAAATTAATTCAAAAAATCCCTCCACTTGTTTATAGTTCCCTTCTAAAAGCCTCTGATGGAGAATGATGATTCGCCTTTCACACCCGACTCCTTAAAGAACCACTCTCAACCAACTTTAGGCCATTGGATTTTTCACACTATAAAGGAGACAATGACCCTAAGTGCATGCATGGAATTACAGAAATTGTATGGCTATAGCAGGAGCCCTGAGGATACTTATGTAAATATTTTCATACCACTCTTATAGGATCAGCTGCCTACTAATTCAATTCCCTTCCACCCGAGTTGATTGATAATTGGGATTAGTTTAGATAGTAGTTTTGTAAACACTTTTTGGATTCTACGCCTACGAGAGAAGTTAGTCTGGGCACTACACGAGGTGATGTAAAAACCAGATGAATCATTTCATTCATTCATTAAAAGGCTCAAATATCATGTCTTGACATACAAGAGCAAGACTTTAGTATAATTGTACAAGTGACGATAAAGGGAATAAGAAGTGATAAACTAGTGTTAGAAATAGTGTAGAGAAAGAAAAAAAAGTTAATTAAAACGTTGGTCATTGCAAAGAGTATAATAGAAATTGATGAAATAAATAATCCGCCAAGAGAAAGAAGGAAGGAGAAAAGATTAAGGAAATCCCGAATATGCAAAAGGTGGAGAAGAAGAGATCATGGAGATCGAGATGAAAGACTGCATCTACATGCTTCACTAAATGAGATATTAGTGCAGTTCGAAAAAGTCCAGAGAAGAAAAACATTTAGTACCCTGATGTGAGCGCAGCGACTTTACAGGAAAAGAAAATTTTTATTATGTTTTAAGAGAAAATTGGGTTTTTGGAAAATAGCTTTTTGAAGATAATTTTTGTAAAGAAAAATCAAGTTTTGAAAAGGAGAAAAACCTTTCCAATGAATTTATAAAGAGAAAATAATATTTTTGAAATAAA
>CAOJCR012399550.1:0-10388 GCA_948330485.1 Euphorbia neoarborescens | reverse complement strand
ATATATATATATATATATATATATATATATTCTCCTTTTCACCCCGGTGTGTGACCAACGAGCAGTGCACGTTAGGCACCCCTAGCTCGACGAGTTGGGTGCTTTTGGCACTGGTTCGTCAACTTTTTATTTTATTTTATTTATTTTTTTAGTAAATAAAAATAAAAATAATACAACAATAATCCAGAGCACTTCGGATCAAGGAAAAACTAAGTAAAAGGAGGAAAGAAAAAGGGTTTTATGGATTAAAAACATATTTTGACAAAAGAAAGCAAAAAAAGGGTGAAAAACAGAGTAAGGAGGGAAAGCTCTACTGTTACATCTTTACAACAGAAACTGTGACTTTAATGCATGACTAAACAGCCAAAGCATGTTAAAAGAGTTTGGAGCTCAGTGGTGGTTACCTTTGAAGCGTGATTTCTCAAGTGATATGTGTAGAAATCTGAGTGTAGCTCTAAGTTTCCATGACCCAGACACCCAAAACCGGTTTGTTCTTGGTATGAGCTTGGTCAGGAATTGAAGTTCTTGAGTGTAAGGACTTCTTGAGTTGGAAAAGATGAATTTTGAGGGAGTTTAGTAGTTTTGTTTGGTGAAAGGTGAAGGAAAAGCAACACTTGAGAGACAGGGAAGTGAGTAGAAATGGTGATGAAGGAGCTTTCGGATGTAAGCTGGAGGTGCCAAAAGTAAAGGAAAGTTGAGGGTGGAGAAGGTAGGTGATCAAGAACTTTCTTTGTGAAGTTGGAGTTGCAAAGAAAAACTTCCTCTCTCCCACAATTTGAAAAATGAGTTGTTGTTGAAGAAAGCTATCTGTGTCCCCCTTCTTTTGATCAGCAGAATGGTCTTTTGTCTGCCTCAAAGTAGTGAGGATCTTTTCTTCCTTTCCTTGTTGTCTGTTAAAAGCTTAATCTCCTATTTTAGCAAACATCTAATCTCTATCTTATCTTTTTAATTTTTTCCTCCAGCCTCCTGTGCCTGCTCACGGGTTTGGGTAATTTTGGGTAAGTTATGTTGGGTTGGTTTGGCTAGGTAAGGTGGTTTGGCTTGATTGTATGGGGAAGAGGTTTGGTTAGGTGAGGGGGATCGATTGGCTTGTGTTCGGTTTGGGTTAGCTCATCAATACAAACAAAAATCCTTGATTCGGGTTTCGGTCGCGACAACCTCAGTATACTCAGGCTCGTACATGCACTTTCAAGGAGCTAAAAGGGTACCAGTTGAGATCAGTTTCATCATCGCTCTTGGGAAAAATCCCCGTGCTTAACTATAATCCTATGTAGGAATCCAAAACTATTTACCAGAGATTCCTACAGATGATAACTTATTGATTCGTTTCCTTTAACTTAAAATTGGTGAATAAATAAATATGAATAAAATGATATAAGGCCTCAAATTTTTATTCTTTAATTATTAAGTGATCGCACATGCATAAAAGCTGTAAATAAATGTAGAAAAATATATACACATTACAACCTTTTAATCAAGCTATTCTAGTGGGTACATTTGTAAAGATTAGGAAATTGGGGGTAAATCCTAACATACGTCTAACAATAATATTTACAAAGATATAAACATAATTACATCACATAGGACTGAAATAAGACTCTTGAAATTGGCATGCATTGAGAATAGGGAGATAAGATAGTTCGAAGTCATGCATTATAGGGGGTAGTCGGGTGAACTCGATTGGTTTGACTCGCCTAGACCTTTAATATAATTTTAAAATGTGTGTGATGGGATTGGAAATTTATTTTCTTTTTAAAAGTAGTTTGGCTAAATTTGATTTATTTGTTACATGCACAAAAATGGATAGGGTATCCAGAATATTAATTTCTTTATTGTGATGGTCGAACGAATCTAAACTTGGCTTCTTGGCTCAATTTTTTAAATACATTCATATTTTACAAAAATTAAATTTAGGTTCATAATACATAAAAACTCAAATAAAGTATAAAATGAATCATATCAATGGTCATAAAGTTATAAATATCTATGCATAAAAAAATAAAGGACATGATTTAGCAAATAAGGAAAAAATCAATTGTAAGAAAATGGATACTTGAAATAAGAAACGATTTAATTTGAAATAAAAAATAATTTTAAATAGAAAAATAATTTATTTGGAATAGAAAAACAATTTATTTGGTCGCTAATTACCAATGAAAATTGATTTTCCGTCGCTAATTACCAACCGAAATCAAGAAGACATAAAATAATTAAATTTAGATTCCCAAAATAATTAATTTTGACTGCCCAAAATTATCAGATTCGGAAATCCAAAATTAATTTGGAAAATAACAATTAATATGGACTTAATATAATATAATATAATATAATATAATATAATATAATATAGTAACAGTAACAACAACGTTAATGACATTACTGTTGTATTAATAATAAAAATAATCATAATAAAAGCCCTTATCGTTTCTATTGCAATTTTTGGTTTTATTTAATTTGTACGAATACAAGAATATAAAAATAAAATTTACATTCTGAAACACACAAAAAATTATAAATCATGGAAATGGGATTTTATTTGGATCAAATGACCACGAATACGAAACTGATTCAACCGGCCTAAATCAAACCCAGAAGGAGTAATACACCAAATACCCAAAATAAATTTTGGACTCCCAAAATAAATGCCGGGCATCCACAAAAACATGAAAAATCGGTTAACATAAAAAAAAATTAACATTAGAACATAATATGAACAAAAAAAAACCCAAAAATCAAAATAAGACTTATACAACTTAGAAACTAACATGAAAATTTTACCTAAAACATGACTTGTATAATTAAAACAACATAAGAATAAAATTCAAAATAAGACTCACATAATGAAAATCCATATAATCGCATTCTTATAAGTAACTCACCTATCCAAACAATTACAATTTATTCAACACAATTAAAATTACGTAACAACTGCTCTAAATTCTTCATAAATAAGTAACATAACCATGTAAATAATATTACATAAATAAATACCAAAATAAGAAAATAAACAAGTAATCACAAAATAAAAAGGATTAACATGTCTCAAGAATACATTTTTATCGCGATGTGCTGAATAGACGTTTGAGAAGTCCAAATATTTGAATATGATACCCTGAAAATCGATGAATGTGAGGTCCTAAAGTTTTGGAAAATCAATTGTCCCCAATCTTATTAATTTAGATTTTCTTAATTTGATTTTTAGTGTGTATGAATTATTATTATATTTTTAGATCCGAAAAGTAAAAAAAAAACCAAGAAGAATAATGTAATCAAAGCTCATATTTTTTCTCTCTTTTCGTTGTATGAATCCCAAACCAAAGAAAATCTTAAAAAATTCTTTTTCAATCTCTGCCTTTTTTTTCATCAATATGCTACCCCTTAAGGCTGCTAATTTTGTGCTTTTATTTGTATAAAAAAATCTCTTTCCATATGTCTTCTTTTCTCAAATAGTCTTCAAAACTACTAAATAGTGTAACCCTTTTATTTCTTTCCTTCTCTTTATCAAATAACCATAAAAATAACACCAAATGGCATATAAAAACTTGCTATATGTACGAGCGGATGACTATTTTACGAAGTTGGGACGTGTATGAAGTGCACTAAGGCCTTCATAGAAAATTCATTTTAAGGTTCAATGGATTCGCCACCCAAATCAGCTCTAATCGCGAAATCAAGCATGACTAAACCACCATGCAAAAGTAAGATTTTTCGGTAAACCACCCAAATCGCCTAATTTACACAAATATTCTTTATGCAATGTCAATTAGATACTGAAAATTAAATAAAATAAACACATTATATGACCTAACTAAATACTAAAAAATAGGAAATAGTTATTCACACATAAATATAACAATTCAAAAATTCAATAAATTTTGGAACTGTGCTTTCACAATAGGTAGAAATATGGAAATTCAAATTTTTATTGAAAAAACATTATTTAGCTCAATTTACTTGTAAAGGCTGGTCGATTATCCGAAAACTGGAGGTTTCCTGTATTGAACTGGCTTAGCAGCCCTAAAGTCGACTTCTGCGCACAATGTTTTAGACGCATACATGACATGCTATGAAAATTAAATCTAGGTATATTCAATCACAAAAAGGCACAAATTAAAAACAATTGCAAAAGACAAGCAACATTAATAATAAGGATATAAAAGTCAAATAGGCACAAATGAGAATTATAAGCACATTAAGTACCAGACCCATAACAAACAGAAGATTCAAGAAAAATAAGGATACAATGGTCTAATCCCGAACTGTAAATCAATTAGGCAACATAACCAACAGTTTATATTGGCATCAATTATAGAAATATGATAACCAAAACATAGGAGAGATAAGAAATGGACGAGTCTAAGGGTAATATAAATGCAGTGTTTCGTAATTAAAGAAGCTCAAACCAAACAAACTAGTGATTTAAGAAGATTTTCTAGAAATTAGTTTAGAAATAAACAGTTGGATTTTTTCAAAACAAAGTTTGGTGAAGAAATAGTTCAATACCTAGACTTGACCAATTAAGCAAAAAGATAATAAAAGGTAAAAAATTGATCTGAATCAAAATCTCGATAATGATCGATCGGAAAACGATCAACCCATGTTACAAAATCAAAGTCAAATTCCCATAAACACGATAGAATTCTAACAATAATTAAAAACCAAAAAACCAGAATTAGACATGTATGAAAGGAAAAGATATGAGGAGTACCTCTAAGCAAGAATCTCCCTCAGTTTCCTGCCTCTTATTTCTCCGATCTCCTTTCTTAGCTTTTCTTTTTTTCGGTTTAATCACCCTCCAACTCTTTGAAATCAATCTCTTCCCACCTCTCGATCTCTCTTCCTTTTATGTTCTCCTCTAGAAAATCTGATGCCCCTCAAAAAACAAATCCCCATTTTCTTTGAACAAAAATCACCAAAATCAAAACCAATTCATCTCTCAAAATCTTCTCCTCTGCTTCTTTATCTTCTCTTATCGAGAAACTCTAGTGAAGAAAACTCCTCTCAATAGAATCCCCTTTTCTCATAACTCTCTCTTCCTATTTATCTGATGAGACTCCCACAATCCCATAAAGGCAAAGAAAAGATTTTATCTGCTTTTATCTTCTCTTACCTGCCAAAATATTGTCATTTTGGGCCTTCTGGAACCACATGATTTTGGTTATTTTTTATTTTCCTTTTTACTCTGAAATGATGTTATTTTTGGAAATCCTAAAAAGACATCATTTTGGATATTTTTTCTCTTTTAAATAAAAAATGACATTGTTTAGGGTTTTAATTTTTCTACCCAAAACGATACTATTTTGGGCCCCTTTTTAATTGTTTTGTCTTATATCAAAACGACATAATTTTGGACATTATTCACCTCCTCTCTCCTTTTAGTCTATCAACTCTTCTCTTTTCTCTTTTAAGTCTTTTCTTATTCTCCTTTTTCACATGTGGCCCCTCTTCATTATTTTTACTTAAAAAAGACCTAAAAGAAACCAATTTTCCTTAAATTCGGTCTGAATAAAGGTATAATTTCAATCCGATTTGACCTAATAAAAAATCATTTTAACGTTGAAATTATGATTTTAATTTAGCCTCACCATTGCTATCATTTTAACTCGATGCACCCATTATAAAAATCATT
This sequence comes from Euphorbia neoarborescens, assembly GCA_948330485.1. Taxonomy (NCBI): domain Eukaryota; kingdom Viridiplantae; phylum Streptophyta; class Magnoliopsida; order Malpighiales; family Euphorbiaceae; genus Euphorbia; species Euphorbia neoarborescens. The sequence goes on along the minus strand of CAOJCR012399550.1, from coordinate 4,759 downwards.
TTAAATTGAGCTTTGGATTTTTTCTTTGAGTTTCTTATTTGAAAATTTAGAAGAACACATATTAGTCTACAAATGGTTTGGTGAATGCCAATTCATCACTGAACCAAACAAATATAATGCTCACAAACTACCCTTTATGTGACTAGATTCAGATACTGAATTTAGGAACACAAATAGAGAGTGAGGGAATTTTCCTATGCATATGCATGAGATGTATGATGTTCATGCTACAATTGAACCTTTTGATAAAAAAACTTTTACCTCTTCAATTGTAAATGGAAGCATATTGGCTAGCCTAATTTCATGTATGGACGCAATGTATGCTATGATATATGTCATACTTTATGTACAAGAAACATTATGTTTGTGCCATTTGAAATACTGTTTATTTGGGGATAGACGCTTGCCCAAATTTCCATGTTGAAATGTTGTTTATTTGGGGATCTATACTTGCCTGAATTTCTATGTTAATCATTTAGTAATTGATCCTTTCCCAAATTTTCATATTGAAATGCTATTTTATTCCAAGATCTATGCTTGCTCGAATTTTTATGTTGAAATGTTGTTTATTCAGGAATTGACAGTTGCCCAAATTTCTATGTTGAAATGTTATTATTTGGGGATCTATGCTAACCCAAATTCTTATGTTTAAATGTTGTTTATTTGGGGATCGACGCTTGCCTAAATTTTTTTATTGGAATGATGTTATTCAGGGATCTATGCTTGCCTAAATTTCCATATTGAATTACTATTTAATCGAGGACCTTTACTTGCCCAAGTTCTTATATTGGAATGCCATTATTCGGGGATCTACAATTTCCCAAATCTCTATGTTGAACTACTATTTTTTCAAGGATATATGCTTACCCAAACTCTTATGTTGAAATGCTATTATTCGGAGATCTACACTTGCTTGAATTCTTATGCTGAACTGCTATTTATTCGGCGATCTACATTTACATAAATTCTTATATTAGAATGCAGTTATTTGGGGATCTATGCTCGCCCAAATTATTATGTTGAAATGTTACTTATTCGGGAATTAACACTTTCTCAATTATATTGGAATGTTGTTATTTATGGATCCATGCTTTCCTAAGTTTCCATATAGAACTGTTGTTTATTTAGGGATCCACACTTGCCAAAATTTCTATATTGGAATATTGTTAGTAAGGGATCTACGCATGGCTAAATTTTTAAGTTGAACTGCTATTTATTTAGGGATCTACACTTTCACGAATTCTTATATTAGAATGTTGTTATTGACGCACGTTTGGCAGTAGTTGAAAACTACTACCAAACCACTCACTAATGGGCAGTGTACCCTGTCGTTGTCAAGTAATAATCATGGTAAATATAGGTATCGATCCCATACGAAAGTACCTACAAGAACCAAACTACTGGGCTTCCAAACGTGTCTGAGCGGAATAATAAAGTGATAATGTGCTAAAAAATAAATCTAAACTACTCTAAACTAGTGATCCTTAAATAATCATTATTTATACTAGCTTCGAAAACACAATGCAGGCAGCGTGTCCGATATATGAATATTAATGGGGATGGCTCAATTAGGTCAAACTAAGGTCCGAACATGTAGAAACTAATAAACCCCTAAATATGTAGATCACACAATTCAAACAAGAAACTCTTGGTCGAATTATGCTTCCTAGATGTATTTCCTTATTTAGAGGCGGTCTTGCTCTAGAAATCAGAAAATAAGAACCCGTATGATCCATGGAGTTGTCAGTTCTAATGGTTTCCTAGAGTTTCATATATGTAGGGTTACAGATATGAAATCGATGAAATTGGGACTTTGTAAGACTAGTTCAAAATTGCAAAATCAAACACATGAGGGAATTAATAATAAACACCCAAGTCAAAATCCTAATTCAAGAAAATTAAGATGGAATGAGTTAATGAATCAATCAGTAATTAACAGGTTGTAAGCTCACATCAAATTAATAAGAAAAGAGAGAAGTAAAACTTATTCCCAATTTAAATTAATCAGATCTTAACAATTTGAAAAAGCTGAAGGAGAACCGCTTTAGAAACTCTAAAATTCAATTAAGAACATGCGAATTGCAAATGGGGAAGATTTTGTAAATAACATGCACATTAATCTTTATTGAAGAAATCAAAACCACAGTATAAACCCTAGAACTTTGTCAAGTTATAGGTGTAAAATTGAATGAAAGATCGATCCATGAATCCCCTCCAAACAAAAGTGAGATAAATGATCCAAGGATAACCTAAAAATAACCTATAATTCCCTATTTATATGTGTAAAAATAAAATAGAAGTACCCTAAAATGAATGGTACTCAATTCGGATAAGAATTCTAAAAATTAGAGTTAATTTTCTGTAGTTGAAACCACTTGAATGACTGATTCTGCCACTTACAATTGTTTTGGTCATAACTACTTCGTCCGATGTCAAAATTCCCGATTCAAGATGTTGTGGAAATATAAGAAATATATCTTCAATTTGATCTCTAATAGCCAACTCTAAATTCGGACTCCATATGCCTCAAAATTGGGTTCAAAGTTGTTGTATACGTTACACACCCTTGAAACTCTTCTAAAACCTGTTGCGTAACACACCGACGAGTTATGGTAACACGCCGACATGTTCAATTCTTCCCAAAAATTTATTTTAGTGTGTGTCCCATAATATGCCAAGTTGTGGCAAAAGAAGAGGTGTAATGAAAGGAAATTTTGAGCTCAAAGTTCCATCACAGAACATACCAGCGAGTTCTGGCATAACACGATGTGTTATATTGTATCAGACATAACTTCCATATATGATGTCCAAATTAGGTGATTCAAGATCCGTTGGAAATATAGAAGACTTCTCTAGAAATTTGTCATTAATAAGCATCTTTAAATACAGCCTCTAACTATCTTGAAATTTGCTCGAAAGATGTTAAGCATGTAAGTATCAATTAGACTTGGACTTTTCACAAATTGCATACTTCATCTTCTTTCCTTCATAACCTTTTCATCTGAAGCTCAATTTCAATGATCCAATATTCATTGGAAATCTCACGGAGATATCTTAGACTCTTATTTAAAATGTAAATCCTGAATAAGAATGTAGCATCCTTGAAATCTGCTCCAAAGTTATTGGATAAACGTTTATGCATTAATTGGACTTCCTTCACGTACCTCAACTTATGCCCAGTTCGGGTCTCGTTCCCTAAATTATCCACTCAACAAAACCGTCAAGATATACAAGTCCTTAATCTTAATGACCTTGGACCAAAGAAAAACAAAAAAAACACTGAACATAAGCTAAAAACAACTAGAATGAGCATAAAAGACCCAAATGCAAACAAAACCAAAAATGCATGAAATAAAAAAAAAAATGAACACAATAAATCAAATTGCCCGCTATTACACTTTCCCAAATTTCCATATTGTACTGCTGACAATTCAAGGACCTATGCTTGCCTGAACTATTATATTGAAATGTTGTTATTTAGAGATCTATATTGCCTGAATTCTTATGTTGAAATATTCCATATTCAGGGATTGATGCTTGCTTCAATTTCTATATTGTAATACATTTATTTAGGGATCTACACTGGCCCAAATTTTTATATTGAAATGCTGCTTATTTAGGGATTAATGCTTACCCAAATTTTAATGTTGGAAATGTTGTTATTCGATTGTTGTTTTGCCTATAGGTTACTCTAGATTATATGGAGCAGTCCATGTGACTTGTGTATGTGATGTATGACCTAGCTATGAAAGACAAAGCTTGCATGTATTTTTTTAGAAATTGTATGTGACACATTATCATATGATGCATGCCACCTTTAAATGATATGAAATGCACATTAATATGATATGAAAAATGATTTTTATTTTGTAGATATCTTTTGGAGATACCGTGGCATCTCATCAGATTCAGTTGGCTATAACAACTATAGAGCTTTACACTTAATCGTCCTTTTGGATATTCAGTGAAGCAGAAATTTCTTACTTATTTTTACTTAACCGCCCTTTTTGGTTTTTCGATGAGGAGCCTTACATTGCCATTACTTTTCAGCAAACCATCCTTACGGGTTTTCAATCTGATATGCTTCTTTTTTTTCTTTTTTTAGAGAGAAACAATACCTATATATTTCAATTACTTTTTCATTAGATAAGTGTTTCAAGAAAGAGGACTAGTTCCAATTTATATCATCTAATCGTTATTAAACTTCTAATATTTCTACTAGCTACGCCCTAAAAGCCTCTTAATAAAATAGTCTACCTTAAAAAGATAACACAAAATGATATAATTTAAAAAATAATATAAGACATTCAATAATAGAAATCTGCCTATGTTATTTTCAAAACAACATTCGTATTTTAATACGAATAGCCATTACATATCTTAACCTTTTATGACATTACTTTGCACGCCTTCAATTTAGGAAGATATATGTTTATTTTGTAAAACATATGTATCTCATATGCATACTCAAGCTTCGAACCATTCCCATTTATATCGCCTTTATAGGTTTTCAACCTAGTCATATTTTTCTTGTCCATTTCTTTCCTCGTCAAACCAAGCTAGTAGGGTTATCATTTTTATTTAGTACCTTGATTTTTGCTCAAGGATTCGTTGCCAGTTTTGAACTTGGAAAACTTAATATGCCATTTATTTTTAAACTAGCCCAAATCCGATCAACCTACACATGATAAATTTTTAGCTTATTGATATTGATCGGATTTGTGAACTCATTTCCATCCAGGTCTGTGATCTTGGTTGC
>CAOJCR012398891.1:0-12080 GCA_948330485.1 Euphorbia neoarborescens | reverse complement strand
GATCCACATTGCCAAAATCCAGAGCCTTCTATTTCTTAGTCTCTACATATTGCAACAAATGTGAGAATGACATCCTGTGTCAACGACCCAAGATGAAGAAACAACAAGGTTAATCTCAATAACAAAATTACCTGAAGCGCTTCCCTGTGCCTTCTTTTACTCCGCCTTGAGCTTGGGATAAGCATTCTTCCAGTGCCCCTTCTCTCCGCATCCATGACAAATTTCAAAAGGTGGATTTTGGGCTTTAGGGTGAACCGCCTTCTTGGCCTTAGCGTTGGCTTTTTGTTCCTTGGCTTTCCCCTTTCCCTTGCCAATAATGTGGTCACCCTGATTCTCCTGCTGATCCACTTTTATCCTTTTGATTGATTGTTCTGCCAACTTGATCATTTTATCAAGTTCGGGAACTGGCTTATTCATCCCTTCGATGAATTAGTAAGAGGACGCAAGTAGTGATCTTAAGATGAGATACATAGCTAGCTCCTTACCAAGTGGTGTGTCGAGTCAATTAAGTGTATCCACATACCCCTTCATTTTGAGTATATGATCACTCACATTCAATCTAGTAGCCATCTTGCTTGAGTATAGTGACTTTGCTGCCATATACCTCTTATGTCTAGTTCGATCATGTTATCTCTTCTTGAGAGTATCCATGATCTTATAGGCATGTGATTCCTCAAACTGTTCTCTCAGTTCAGGAATCATGGTATCTAACAACATGCATGTGACATCTCGGCCGTCACATACATTCTGGTCATAGAGCTCTACAATAGAAAATCTTTATCGATTCTTTGAAAAACTACTACAAAGAAAAAAGTAAAGAAAAGTTAAATAAAGGGCTTTAAAGCCAAAACATCAATTAATCAAATTTTAATGTTGTTAGTGATTAATTTGGCTGACTTGACCAAGACCATCAACAAATCTATGATGGCCCAAGTTGAGCTTGTTATGTAAAACCATTATAGTTTGTTAGGTTGGGTTAACAACCCAATCCATACACTATGGGCTCTTGGCTTGAAAAGTTCAAAGAACATTACCTTTCTGTGCTTGGGCAAGGGGTACACTAGTAACCCGCAGGTTCAAAAACCACAATTCACTCTATTGCTATATCAAAACAATGAATATGTTTGTCTTGACCAATGATGGTGTGGTTGGCTATAGCTCTCTCTATAAAATATTTCCCTTTAAGACAATATTCATTAATTGATATCTAATCACCTTACGTAAATCAAGATCAATATAAGTAGTTGGCTAAAGCTCTCTCTATTGAATTGTCTGATATAGGTCCAGGCTATGAATTTTGAAAGCACTTTTAAGCGACCCATATTAAATTTTGGATTCATTTTAATAAAAATGTTAACGGCTTAGCATACATAATTGTGGATTTTGAAACAGCTTGGACTACTGTTATACCATTCAAACATGCAAAACATACATAAATTAGACAATGTTGTTTCCATACCCATATTACAAAAATAATGAAAAACTAAAAAGTTAACCATTTAAATTCTTCATTGTCCCTGGCTTGGATTTTATTTGGGCTCACCATCTGCTTCCCCTCCTTGGGCTTGCTCAATTGGCTCCCACCATTTTGGTTGATGAATTAATTCTAATTATTAATCTATAAATAAACTATCTAATTAAAATTAAATTACATAAAAAATAATACCACATAGGGTATATTTTTAAAAATGAATAAAATACAACCAAAGATTGTAAAAGGCTCATAGACAACTAATATCACCCAAATACAAAAAATATACTTGTCGTGCATTAGCATACATATTGTGATGTGTGTCAATGGCAAACAAATCCAAACATTTCAATTTTAAATTATGTCCAGTCGTTAAGTTTGACGGTCACCAATTTTAACCATTACGGTATATTCCAAATTAAAGTTTCATTGAATTAAATTCAACGCTCCCACTTAAACTTTAGAATTCCATAATCCTAAAATTATAGCCTTCCAATACAACTCGTGCCGGGGGGTATTGAACCAACCATCACTCCATATTCAATTCAATATAACCATATAAACTTAGATATGTATGTCACAACATAAACCATTTTATACACAATTAAAATTAACTACATTAATTAATATGTGTAACGGACCAATCCAATCAAATTAACCCACAAAACTCAAAATAAGATTGGACCGATAAGTTCAGAATCACCCAAGATTGGAAGCCCTGCTAGCTATATGCAATAGCCCCACCGGCAGGCCAGTGGCTGCTGGCCTGCCTGCCTGTCTGCAGCCGCTACCGCTGCCGCATCGGCAGCTACTGATGGTCTGTTAGCCTGCGGTTAGGCCACTGCCCACGGGTAGCAATGCTGTCACTTGCAGAAGCTGACCCTGCTGCAGCTAGCGACTGTTGCTATGGCAAGAAATAGCTGCCACTGTTACTCGCCAATAGTGGCTCAGCCGCTGCCCACTGCTACCAGCAGGCGACGGCGCCACTGATGGCGGTCGGTGATCCAAAACCCATATTTTTTAAATTAAAATAACCAGCAATCATAACCAGTAGAATCAATAACAAGAAAAATACATACTACGTAAAATTAAATATACAAACCTAATCTAACATAGCATGCATAAAATATTGGAATCTAAATTGGGGAAAAACATCAAAAAAACCCCAATCCTATACAAAACCCTAAATCTAACAATTAAAATAACCAAATCTACCAATTAAATTCCTACATCCATAATTAAAAATTTAAGATCTACCAAATATAATTTATAGATCTCAAAAATTAAGCTCAGATCTGCTAAAAAATACCATAGATCTAATTAGATCTTTCAGATTTAACCCTAACTGTGGCTGTAATACCACTATAAGGATCAAATGTGGCCCAGAAATTCATCAGGTACAGCAGAAGGGTTTTAAAATTTTTGGATTCAATCCCATAGGAACCGATTTGGTAAATCTAAAGGATTTAATTGATTAAGTATCTTATTCGAACTACATTACGATTTATGGAAGAAATAAATAGGGAGATTCAAGAACTTACAGATTATCTCTTCTGAGATGCTATCGAATCCTTTCGATCCAACCAAAGAGTAATACACGAGCTCTTTCAGGCAGTAGATTCGTGCTAGTGGGGTCGAGATTGGATCTTTGGTGTTCACAAAATCACACAGAATAGATGGAATGAAATTCCCGAGTTTTTCTCTCTAGGTGGAAACATAAATCACACTTTCTTTTCTGATGCTTAACCTAATTTCATCCATCCTATTCCTTATATGACTTGACCATAGAAACCCTAGCTGGACTGGCCTATAAAAAAGCAGACCACTAGTTTTCAGGCCCAATTAATTTTGATCGATCCAATTAAATACCACAGACCCAAAATAATTTCATAAATGGTTAATTAAATCCACACATTATATTTTATTCTCAATTTCATCAAACGGTAAATTGATCAATTAATTTAACCATGAATTAACTCAATTAAATATGTCCATTTACATAATTAGATTTTAATCAAAATCTAATTAATTCCAATTGTACATTGATAATGAGTGTGAGCTAAACCTGTCGATGTTACGTTACCAGAGAACTGTTCCGCTGACCTGCAAAACAACCAAAAGGTGGTCAGAGTTGGGGAGCCCAGATTATTCCACTCCGATGCCTAAGTAAGTTTATTTGAGAGAAAAAGTATATCTATTAGACAGTAGAGTATGAAAGGGGAAAGAGATCCCCTACCTTTATAGGCTTTGCCGTTTAAACAGTGACCTTTGGTCTGCATGTGTTGTATCCTTAAAGGACAGTTGGAGGTCTGACCCCTCTAACTTTTTCGGTTGTCACCTTGACTAGTGGCTGCCCCTGACCTTCTGATAGGACCCTCTTCTATCTTCATTATCTTATCGAGCCATATCTCTTTCCTGACAACTAGTGGCTGCATTAATTGCGATATTAAATGCAGGGCCCCTCTTCTTTAGTTGGGACCCTACGAGGTGCTTGATGATGGTAGAAGCCTCATTTCTTCAAGCACCCGACCATCAGTTCTCAGCTGATTGGGCAAGGTGCCTTACGACAGGAGTCATGCTCAGATCACGTGGTATATAGTTATAGGATGATTGTACAGGACGGGAGGCAGTTATTGAGCCTAATCACGTGTCGTCATAAGAAACTCAACACGTGGTCTCTAGTGGGTTATCAGGAGTCCCCTCCCAAGACGCATGAAATTCTTGAGGATTTTTGGGAGCATTTTGCAGGGTGATTGACACAGGAAAGCTTTATTGGCTTGTTTATAGGCTAGACAGGATAGGGAACGAGAATGGAAATCAGAGCATTAAATGCATGCTTTAATAATTAGAGTTTTTGCAATACTCAAGGAGGATGTCAAGGATCGTCTAGATAAAAGGGGGCTACTGAAGGGATGGTACCTAGCGACCATTACATCATCAGTTGCAGTTTTAAAGGAAGAGAGAGAGTGTGTCGTCATGTGTAATGATGGGAGTAGGAGAAATATGACGTCGATTTGGCCGTAGAGAGGTCAAGGGCGAATGCTGTGGAGAAAGCGAGGGAAGAGGCGATGCACCGACTCTCTGAGGTATGGCAGGAATCTAAGCAACGTGTTCAGAAGATGATGTATAGGAGTTACGAGAGGGAGGCTCGTATATTAGAGGAGTATGCCCAGTGTCTACAAAAAGGAGACAGGATACGAGGGTTGTTGGAAAGCAAGAAGTCTGAGTTAGTAGAGAGTCAGCAGGAGAGGAAGGAGCCAAAGAAGCCAAGGAGTAGACTGTACTTGCTAAAGAGAAGTCGGATGGGGAGTGGGATGACTTGAAACAAAAATTGGGTATTGAGGCTCAGCGCGTTGCTTTCTTCTATGGCAAAAAAAGTATATATACAACCAGGGCTAAACCAGGGAAGGAGCTAGTGGCGGTTGAATGGGGAACTTTCCTTCGGGGGCTTTCTTTATGAAGGACTTATTTCCTGAGGAGCCTCCTTCTTCTATCTGGCTTTAGTACTAGTTGCTAGATAGGGCATCTTCCTCCTTTCACATTTGTTGTGGTATGAGAGAGGCATCATACTCGACTTTTTTCCTACTGAACGTACAGCTGCTGATAAGAATTGGAATATTCTATAAGGTACTATTGCAGATATAAGAATCCTGGATCTTCTTGCTTCCAATGCCAACTATCTTTTAATGGCTTTAGCTACTGTTTATGTTTAACTGGTGTAACTGTAGCTGGTTTATAGGTCATCATATGTTTTGTTTTTGCATAGTGGCCTTTTGGTGTTTGCTATCGGTTGGAATCTTGTAATGCTTTACGATGATTTGTAATGAGAAGAACTTTTACGTCGTTTCACATATTTTATGACATTCTTTATTAGCATTTGCTTTGTTACTACTGTCGCCGTTGTAATCTTTACTGTCAGGTGCCGTATGAGTTGATTGCAATTTAAGGAAGAAAAATTTTGATATCTTCATGAGGTGATGGATCAGCGTAGGAGACCACGTTGATTACCTGCTGATGTTTTATAGAGTCAGTGAGGGATGACGAATCAGCCGTCTCATGACTTGACATGTAGGGCAGATGAAGGAGAGATGTTCGATCACTTTATGGCATAATAGATCCACAAGGGGGAGTGGGTCAACTGCCTCTTGATAATCTTATGAGTGAGGTCCGAGGTGGTCTCACACACGGTCCTTTGAGTCTTGTGATGGGTTCTCTAAGTAAGGCCAACTACCCTGTTGTTACAAGGTTCCATTTTCCATGGATATCCTCTGGCTGTCGGGATTATGGTTATGTGCCAATAGCCTAGAGGGCGCTTGATAATACAGCCACATGCCTAGAATGATGTCCTCTGGGCATCTGGATTACGGTTACGGGCAGGCGGTTGTTTTTACACCTGTCTTGGGGTTCCTACCGTCCCTAGTAAGGGTGCTAGATAGGGATTGTCGTGTGGATTATTTTGATTGGGCGACCTACTATTATAGCGGAAACGTGGTAAGCACCCAATGGTGCATAATCAGGTGAGCTGGGTCAATGAGGGGGAGCTAACCGACCACCTCAGGACCGTCTAAAGAAACCAGGAAATAAGGGGAGCTAGTCGCCACTTTTCTGGCCTTGAAGAGACAAAAAAGGAAAGATGCTCAACCCCTTCTATAATAAAGATGGGTCGATAAGGGAGAGCTAGTTAACCGCCTCATGACTGTCCAAATAAACCAAGGAAGGGGAGCTGGTCACCGCTTCCTGGCCTTCAAGAGAAAGAGAGAGGGAGATACTCGATCCCTTCTATAATAAAGATGGGTCGATAAGGGAAGCTAGTCGACCACCTCATGACCGTCCAAATAAACCATGAAAGGGGAGCTGGTCGTCGCTTCTTGGCCTTCAAGAGATAGAGAGGGGGAGATGCTCAACCCCTTCTATAGTAAAGATGGGTTGATGAGGGGGAGCTGGTCGACCGCCATATGACCGTCCAAATAAACCAGAGAAGGGGAGTTGGTCGCCGCTTCCTAGCCTTCAAGAGAAAGAGAGGGGGAGATGCTCGACCCCTTCTGTAATAAAGATGGGTCAATGAGGGGGAGCTAGTCGACTGCCTCATGACCGTCTAAATAAACCAGGGAAGGGGAGCTGGTCGCCACTTCCTGCCCTTTAAGAGACAAAGAGGGGGAGATAATTGACCCCTTCTGTAATAAGATAGGTCTATGAGGGGGAGTTGATCGACCGCCTCATAACCGTCCAAATAAACTAGGGAAGGGGAGCTAGTCGCCGCTTCCTGGCCTTCAAGAGACAGAGAGGGGGAGATGCTCGACCCCTTCTGCAATAAAAATGTACCATAGGTGATAAGCGAAATATATCATTTACCTCAGAAGGTTGTATCTCTAATGTTGTTCTTGAAGATAAAGTGTGTTAAACTCAAAAGTGATTGTCAAGTGGCCCATGTGTTGTAGGGAGAAGACGTGCAAGAGCGTCACTGGTTATGTTTGTCATAGGGTTGGTGGAATCTACAGGGTTTATGTATGTCACAGGGTGAGCTATTGTCACTGTTGGTCCACGCTCACTGCACCACTTGATAACAAGTGTGAGCTAAACCCGTGGAAGTTACATCATCGGGGAGCTTTTCTGATGACCTACAAGATAAGCAAAAGGTTGTCGGACTGCCATATGGCAGCAGCCCCATCGACGGGCCTGCGGCTTTTGGCCGCTACTACTGACAGCTGTTGGCTAGCCTGCCTGCACTATTGCCCTATCGACAGTTGCTGGTGGTCTGCCATCCTGTGGCTGGGTTGCTTCCCACAGGCAGCAACGCTGCCACTTGTGGTAGCAGACCCTACCGCAGCTGGCTGCTGCTGCTGTGGCAAGTAGGAGCTATCGCAGATGGCTGCTGCTGCTGTGGCAACCAGAACCTGCCACTACAGCTAGCCGACAGCTAGCCGGCAACCAGAACCTGGCCAGCAGTGGCTTAACAGTAGCCTACCGAAGGCAGGAATCCCGGTGCTACCACTAACGACGACTTACCATCCAAACCCAATTAAAACAACCAGCAATCACAACTAGCAGAATCAATAACCTAAAAAATTCATAGAAGGAAAAATAAATATAGAAACCTAATCTAACATAGCATGCATAAAAAATTGGAATCTAAATTGGGGAAAATATCAAAAACTCAATTCCTATATGAAACCCTAAATCTGAAAATTAAAATAATCAAATCTACCAATTAAATTCCTAGATTCATAATTAACAATTTAAGATCTACCGAATATAATTCTAGATCTCAAAAAACAATCACAGATCTGTTCCAAAACATAATAGATCTAATTAGATCTCTCAGATTCAACCGTAAACGTAGCTCTGATACCACTGTGGGGGATCGAATGTGGCCCAAAAATTAATCAGGCTCAATGGAAGGATTTTTAAATTTTTAGATCAATCCTGTAGGAACCGATTTGACAAATCTGAGGCATTTAATTAATTAACTATCTAATTGGAACTACATTAGGGTTTATAGAAGAAATAAATAGAAAGATCCAAGAACTTACAGATTATCTCATTCGAGATACCGTCGAATCCTTTCGATCCAATCAAAGAGTAATGCACGAGCTCCTAGATAGCAGATCCGTACTAGTGGGGTCGAGATTGGATCTTTAGTGTTAATGAAATCACACGGAATAGATGGAATGAAATTCTAGGGTTTTTCTCTCTAGGTGGAAACACAAATCACACTTCTTTTTGTGATGCTTAACCTAACTTCATCAATCCTATTCCTTATATAACTGAATCGTAGAAACCCTTATTGGACTGGCCTTTAAAAATGCAGACCACAAGTTTTCAGGCACAATTAATTTTGATCGATTCAATTAAATACTACCAACTCAAAATAATTTCATAAACGGTTAATTAAATCCACACATTATATTTTAATTCTCAAATTTATCAAACGGTAAATTGAACAATTAATTTAACTATAAATTAATTCAATTAAATATGTAATTTGTATAATTAGATTTTAATCAAAATCTAATTAATTTCAATTTCACATAAACTAATTAAATTCAATTCATAATAAATTAATGAATAAAAATTATATGTAATTTATTCAGTTCAATCATTCATCAAGTGTAATTCAATTAATTCACAATTAATTAATTATCACATGCAAATTCATTAATTAAATATTCCTGATTTTGAAATATGATTTCTTCAATCAATTTAATTAATTGATCCAAACTCATAGACTAACTAATCTGAAGCCAGAAGCTCAATGTGCAAGATCCTATGTGACTGTCAATATATTGGCAGCAGGAACAAGTCATACAGACTATTAAATGGGTTTTAGCAAATGCATAATAGCCCCTAATCAAGACAGCTAATAGCATCTCTAGTTGAGAAAATCTGTCCCAGTAGCTGTTCTTAAATTATCCCTTACCAGCTAATATCTGAAGACATGTATACAGTAAGGGCCATGGTCCGTCATCTCACACTACTATATCTTCCTTGATCTAGAAAAGATTGCTGATAAAAATGAGAGCCCAGCTCATTTGGACGCGACCGCACACTCACAATCCTACTCCATGAAGTGGCCGATGAAATCATCTCAGTGGGTACTGAGTGGTAATTCCATTGACACATTCACATCACATACATATTCACTGGCTCTCCCAATTATACTCGTATTTGCATCCTGTTACAAATACGTTAGGTGTATGTCAAAGTGCATGAGATTCCATGCAGTGATGTAATGCTCTCAGGTCTAAAGATAAAATAAGTCCTACTCAAGAAACATAGCAATGACGACTTTACCATGTAGTGTTTCCCGTGTGGATCTATCTAGTAGCATATGGGGCCCATATGTACTTGAATCCTTGATTGCCTTACAATCAATCGATGCACAGGTTTGTAGTTCTATTCATTCCTATGACCTAAAACAAACCTGAGATCTAAATATTTATGATTAAAATCAATTGATTCTGTATTTATTGTTATAGCACAATATATAAAATAAATATATTGATGTCTTTATTCCATAACACTTTATGTATATGGTACAAATAATATCACAACCATACAATATATAAAAGAATCAATGCCCACAAACTAGGGCACACTAACAATATCTCCCTGTGTTATTCCAGCAATGTCTTTCTTAAGCTGGTATATCAATGGCTCATTCGATTCTCCAAACCTCTATTCTAACTCCACCTACAATTCCCTGGCTGTCTTTAGGTATAGAAATGATTCTGCCAGTTCTTTTGAGATTGAGCTCAACAGCAATGAAAGAACCATGTTGTCACACCTCTTCCACTTCTTGAATAGCTCTATTTTCTCAGTCGATTCCAAATTATCTCTTAAGATGAAATGATGCTTATCTTTTACATATAGACCTATCTTTACAGCTCAAATCTATGAGAAATAATTGGTTATTGTCAATGGATTATTGACCAATAAGATCCCCGGATGATTTGAATTTTGCAACTCCATCGATCTTTCTGGCTGATTTTCTTCTTCGATTGTTAATCCTTCAAATCTATTCTTGTTTCTCCTTATGATCTGTTTTGTTGTTGATTACGATATTGTGTTGGCTTGGATACCATGAAATGAATTGAGTAATCAAGAACAAAATATTGAGATTTAACTGAACATTGATTGATTATTGTAATTGATGCAAACTATTGTTATATACAGAAAAAGGAGTTGGAGAAGGGAAGAAGAAGAAGACTTTTATTTAGTTATAACAGACAAAACAGAAAATTGAAAAATGGTTAGGTTGTTGGCTGTTGGGCTGGTTCGGGTTAATTCGATCCATAAACCTAATCTCTTTTATTTATTAACCGTTGATTTGTAACGATCATCTTCTTCTTCTTTCTCTAGAACCTATTCTTTTTTCCAAAAAAAATTACCCAATTAAAATATGCACATTATTGAACTATATTGTATTAATTAGATTTCGAGGAGAGGATTTCATTTAGTATTTGTAATGTGTTATCTTGTTCTATTTATTTAAGGTATTTAGGCTCTGTTTTTTTTTACATGATTTCATTTTACTTCAGACACGTGTAGTTCAGGTCAGTTCAGCTTTGTTATTAATTTATTATTATTAATTAATAAAAAATAATAAAATTATTAGTATCATTATTAATCTTGCAATTATTTTATTATTATATATGATTATTGATTTTGTAATATTTTATAATTATTATTATATTTATAATTATTATTATAAAAATCAGTATACAGTTCAGTTCAATTTAGTTCAGATTAGTTCAATTTAGTTCAGTTCAGTTCAGTCCAAAAGAACAGAGCTTTAGGTGCATTGTAGCTTATGAGAGCAATCTTTTCTTGATACTGAATGTACGACAAACTGAATTTAGAAAGATCGGTCATATTTTTAGAATCAAACTGGATTAAAAAGGGTTGACAGCCATACACTATTGGGACTTGTATATAAAAGGAGAACTGAGTTGAGGGTGAAGTCGGATGGCGAGTGGATTTAGAACACCCTAAATATGATTAAGGACTTCTAACTATGGTAGAAATTATTCTTTAATAGTCATATCCTGCCAATTCTAATTTTTACCTTTGTCTCTTTTATTTTGTAAGGATAATCATCAACTTAAATAGTATTTAAAAATTTTATTCCCCCATTTTATAAAAAGTTTTTAATCAATCAAGTCAAAATAAATTTAGTGTTTTATATCTTAATTTTAGAAAGAAAAAAAATATCTCTTGATGTTTGAAAAATGTGAACATTATTTTATTCTTTTAGAGTTCAAACATTCCAATTTCTTTCTTTCCACCAAATTTTTATCAATAGCCCTTGATAATTACCTTCTAAAATATGAATCCAACCTCAAAACAATTACCTTTGAGGTTTTTTTTCTAGATCAAATACTAAAACGAAAATTTAAAAATAATATTTAAAATAATTATATATATTCAATGGTAAATACAGTTCACAAAAGTTGATATTAGTAATAGTCAGGGGTTTATATTAAGGGTGAATCCTATACTGTTTCTATTTTACAATTTGCTGATGACATAATCTGTTTTTTACCGACGTTTGAGTCTAAGTTGGTGATTTGGATGAGGTTGCTTACATGTTTCGAAATTATTCAAGGTTGCAAATTAATTACAGTAAATGTTTTGACTGTTCCTGCTCATTTCACTGATTTGTATGCTTCCAATTAGGTTACAAATCCTCTTCTTTGTCTATTCATCTGGGGGTTCCTCTTTCGTTTAAAAAGTTATCTATAAATGATTGGAAACCGTTAATAACGAAGTTTGAAACTCGGTTATCCAATTGGAAAGGGTCATGCTTGTCTTATGCTGGTCGTTTGGTTCTTGTTAGGTCAGTGCTCAATAGCATTCCTATTTATCTTTTGTCTTTGTTCAAAATGTCTAAGGGGTGGTTAAAAAATTGGAAGCTTATACGAGGAATTTTCTTTAGAAGAGTGATGCTTCCCTTAGAGGCTTGTGTAAAGTGGGTTGGAAATCTGTGTTAATGCCTTATGAGTGTGGGATTTGAAATTAAGTCAACTTCTGTCTTTTACTCAAATGGGTTCGGAAATTAAGATCAATGGACTCCTTTTCTTTGTAGTTGGACATTTGTAAACCAAACTCC
>CAOJCR012394542.1:0-10568 GCA_948330485.1 Euphorbia neoarborescens | reverse complement strand
ATATATATATATATATATATATATATATCCGCCATTTCATAAAACATAATGGAGGTAGAAACCCAGTTATTATATAATTAACTTGTGAGTAATATCTTAAATTCTGTCATTCAAAAAAAAAATTTTTTTTGAGTAATATAGTGGTTTTGTCTATAAAAAATATTACCAGGGATGTATTGGTAATTGCAGCTATCAGTTAATTTTTTTTTAGTTTTAGTGCATATGTATGTTTTATATTTTACTTTCATGAGATTTATTAGTTTTTTCTTATATTTTTTATAATTTTCTAATCCATTTATTTTTTACTGTGTTGCTTTAAAAAGTTTTTATTTTCAGAAATATATATATATATTCATTATTAAAAAAAATCGCGAGTTAACAATCGCAAAATTGATTGCTAATTGGTTGTTATTGCGTATAGCAACCAACTTAGCATATTGATTGCTAACTCGTCTATTACTATTACATAAGCAATCAGGACTACAATAGAAATCACATGTGGTTGCTAATGCATGTTTAGTCAACGATTTTATTTTACTTTTACCAATTAAATTGTGACTACTTTTTGCCCATAAATCATTGGAAATTTACTAACAGATTTTCCATTGTTAAATCGGTAGAATTTTAGTTATGTTTTCCATCGATAAATCGTTGAAAATTTTTAGCAACGAATTTTTCGTCATTATATAATTTGGATTGAAAAGAGCTACCAAGAAGCAAACTAAGCCCATAAGTAAATTACATGCATTGAAGAGAGCTACTACAATAATGATGATTTCAGCTAAACATTAATCATTTTGTCAAACATTAAAAGCTACAACTAAAAACTTGCAAATTTCATTTAGGCCGTATTGTGGATAAAAAATGTCAGTTAGGCTATTAAGTTTGTGATTTCAATTTTTTAGAGATCTAACTGCAAATTTCAAAAAAAAATTCCGTAAACTCCGATTGATAAGAAATTTTAACCCAAGAATCTCCCTATCTTCCGAAACTAAAAATGATAATTTTTGTTTTTAAGAAGGTTAGATTTCAGGATTTCCTCTGTCATTCGGTACCCATTTCCGCTCTGATCTCCATTTCGGCCTTTCTCGGGTTTCCCACCCATCCAAACAGTAACTTCTTTTTGTATTATTTTATCATTGACCCTTTGGGACTTAAAACTCAGTCACAGCTATTGGTCGTCCAAATTGTCCAACTGTGTAGTTTTGCACTTAACTGAACATCCCACTCATATGGGTGGGCGGTTTTAGTAACTGTTAATCCATATAGATAAGCAGTTCCGATAACTATCCACCTGTATTGATGAGGACATCCAACTTCCCGAATCGAGTCTTGACGTCCAATATCCCGAACCACAGCACAAGACCAGATCCACACCCGGCGGACCGAATGCATATTCGGGCGAGAGAATAATACCGGATGGCGTAAGGCGCGAAGACCCAAAGGCCGGATGACATGGCATAAGGCGTGAAGACCCAAAGGCCGGATGATGAGAAAGTCAACTCTTTCCCTGACACATCCAACTGCCACCTCTAGCCTAACTTTTGCCTTTTTCGTGAAATCCTATCTACAACTGACTTTTTACTTTGTGTGCTACTTTTATATTTCATTATTACTTTTGTCTTGTCCTCATTAATGTTGCTTGTAAGTAGGATTAGGGTTAAGGGAGTATGTAAGGCTCCACTTCTTCTTTGTAAACTTTTTATCAATATTTTACAGAAACCTTTCAATGTTATTCCAAGGTTCTTCTTTGTGTTCTAAGGGTGGATTCCTTTGGAGTTGTGGATTCAACACATCTTTTCTTTGTCGATTTAAGGTTAAAACCTTTACATTTCTTTCTCTTAACCAAATCCGTAACAAGTTGGTATCAGAGACTCATTGTTTCCTACTGAAACCTCTTTGAGCTATGGTCCAACCAAGAGCCATGCAAGAATAATTTGAAATATTGGAGAAGAACGTAGAAGAACTCAGACAAGAGATGAGGGCTGAAAATCAAGCCTTGAGGAATGATTTTGATAGTTTCAAGACAGAGCTTCTTGACGTTCTCCGACAAATCGGAAGCAACCAAATTCTAGAGAAGGAGTCTCAAATCAGTAACAACATCCACCACCACAACTCAGAACTCATGTGGAGGAGGAATGCAGTCCCCGACCACCATCACCACCACCTTTTCATCATCCAGATGAACCTCGTCGAGTTGATATGGTAAGACGCCTAAACCCACCTTTTCATGATGATGATGATAGTGAGGAAGAATATGAGCATGATGTGTATGGGCTAGATGACCTGGTGGATTCAGGAGGAATGAGAGATATCCATACAGTAGAGAACTGAATCGGGAGGATAAAGTCTAGATGCTTAAAGTAGACCTTCCTTCTTTCGGCGGCAACCTGGATATTGAGGGATTTTTAGATTAGTTGTCTGAGGTAGAGAGGTTTTTTGAGTATGACAATGTACCTAAAGACAGGAAGGTGAAGTTAGTAGCATACAAGTTGAAAGGAGGAGCATCAGTATGGTGGGATCAGATGTGTGAGATTCGAAGAAGATGAGGTAGGGAACCTTATAGATCCTGGCTACGGATGAAGGTAATGTTTAGAGAGCGATTTTTACCACCAGATTATGAACAGTACATTTACAACGCCTACAGCAAGTGTTCTCAAGGGAACTGAACAGTACATGAATACACTGCCGAATTTCTAAGGTTGTCAGCCCGAGCTCAACTGGTCGAGTCTGAACCTCAGAGAGCAGCTCATTACTTGGAAGGGTTAAGTGCTAACCTAAGGGACCGCATAGGCATAAAGATGATCTTGAGTGTGCAGGATGCGAGAAATTTGGATCTGAAGGCAGAAATAGAAGCAAGCATGCGCCCAAGGAATTATGGGCGGATGAGTGATTGGCAGATGACAGGAGATCCTGCATCTATCCGAGAATCACCGAACCGAATGGACAAGGACAAGAATGTCGTTGATAGGAGTATAACTCGGACACCTGGAGGAGCTCAACCACCACAGAGAGAATGGAAGCAGCATCAGGGAGCAACTGCCCCGGTGTGAGCACCAAATCCATACGGTATGCTTATACCTATCAAATATTACTAGTGTAATGAGCCTGGCCACAAGTCTAATGAATGTCAGAGGACGAAGAGTGCCAATGTAGTTGAGTGGTATGATGAAGATGAGGAGTATGGAGCTGAAGAAGGTGTGTGCTGCGAGCCATTAAAAGGAAGTAAGGACGAACCGGATACAATATATGTTGTACATGTTGTGATGAGTATGCTCATGTCAAATTGGGTTGATGAGGGGCAAAGACACCAGTTGTTCAAGACAAGATGTCTAGTCCAGGATAATAAATAAAGTGTGATTATAGACAGTGGGAGTCAGGAAAATATCATCAGTTCAAATGTCGTGTAGAGATTCGGTCTGATGCCCGAATTACACTCAGACCCGTACAGTATTGGCTGGATCAAGAATGTGGGAGAGATCTGGGTCACACAATGTTGTATGGTACCACTTTTGATTAGCGCATACACTGATGAGATCTATTGTGATGTAGTGGATATGGATTCCTGTCATGTACTTCTTAACAAACCGTGGTAATTTGATGTAGACACCCAACACTCTGGGAGGAAGAACATTTATAGGTTTATCAAGTAAGGGATTCGGTATATACTGATGCCAATTGTTGAGGGAACTAAAGTTGAGAAGAAGGAAACCCTGGTTGCTTGCTCGACCTCGAAGTCCTTTGAGAAGGAATGTGAGGATACCCGACAGATCTGTTTGCTGGTAGTCAAACCGAATACCGAATGTAAGGGTGAAGATGACCAGGTACCGAATGAAGTGCAACCCTCACTTAATGAATTCCAGAATGTATTCCCTGAAGAATTACCGAGTAGTTTGCCATCCCTAGGGGACATTCAGCATCACATTGACTTGGTGTTGGGAGCCAAGTTACTGAATCTCCCACACTACCTGATAAGTCCCAAAGAGAATGAGGTCATGAAAACTCAAGTTGAAGAACTGCTAAAGAGAGGTCATGTACGGGAAAGTATGAGCCCATGTGTAGTACCCATATTGCTGACGCCGAAGAAGAATGGTACTTGGCGTATGTGTGTTGACAGTCGGGCCATAAACAAGATCACCATCAGGGATCAATTTCCTATCCCATGCCTGGATGACATGTTAGATCAACTAGGTGGCTCCAAAATTTTCTCAAAGATTGACCTGAGGAGTGGATACCACCAGATCAGGATCCGGGAAGGGGATGAGTGGAAAACAGCTTTCAAGACCCGGGATGGATTGTATGAGTAGATAGTTATGCCATTCGGTCTCACCAATGCTCCAAGTACATTCATACGGCTAATGAACCAGGTACTTCATTCAGTTATTGGCAAGTTTGTTGTTGTCTACTTTGATGATATCCTTGTCCATAGCCGAACCTTAGAAGATCATTGGGAGCATTTAAGAGTAGTATTTGGATTGCTACTAGAGAACCAAGTATATTCCAACACCAAGAAGTGTGATTTCGTGATGGAGAGCTTAGTATTCTTGGGTTATGCCATTAGTAGCAATGGGATCCGAGTAGATGAAGGTAAGGTGAGAGTTATCCGGGAGTGGCCAACCCCGAAAAACATTGGGGATATCCGGAGCTTTCATGGACTGGTAATTTTCTACAGGCAGTTCATTAAAAACTTCAGTTCAATTGTTGTACCATTGACCGATTTCCTGAAGAATGGGAGAGGATTCAAGTAGGAAGCCAAACAGGAGAGCAGTTTTGCACTTATCAAGGAAAAGCTAAGTACATCACCAGTTCTAGCCTATCCAGACTTCAACAAGCTATTTAAAGTTGAATGTGGTGCAAGTGGAGTAGGAGTTGGAGTAGTCTTGATGTAGGAGAAGAGGCCAATCGCTTATTTCAGTGAAAAGCTAAGTGATGCATGATAAAGTGGGTCACGTATGACAAAGAGTTCTATGTAGTGGTCTGAGCACTAAAGACTTGTGAGCATTATCTGATCAGGAAAGAATTTGTCCTATACACAGACCACCAAACACTGAAGTACTTAGGGAGCCAGAAGCAGATTCGAAACCCCATGCATGCCAGATGGACCTCTTTTATTGACAAGTTCCCCTATAAGCTAGTCCATAAATTCAGTTCTCAAAACAAAGTGGCTGATGCACTTAGTCGACGTGTGAGCTTATTAAAGACTGTGTCTCTAGAAGTAGATACTTTTGAGCATGTGAAGAATTACTATGAGAAGGATCCTGACTTTGGAGGGATCTGGGGTGTATGCTGGATCAAAGGAAGTAACAGAGACTATCATGTTATGGATGGATACTTCATGAAGGGAAATTCGCTATGCCTGCCATCCATATCCATCCGGGAGAGAGTCATTCAGGAACTTCATGGCGGAAGCTTGTCCGGACACTTCGGGCGGGACAAAACTTATAAAGCGGTAAGTACCCGGTATTTCTGGCCAAAGATGCGACGAGATGTGAAGAACATAGTGGAGCGTTGTTATATCTGTCAAACCGCTAAGGGTCACGCCCAGAACACTGAACATCACCAACCCCTACATATGCCAGATTCTATATAGGAGGATCTATCAATGGGCTTCGTTCTTGGGTTGCCATGAGCCCAAAGGGGTACGGACTCTATCTTCGTGGTAGTGGATAGATTCTCCAAGATGGCTCATTTCCTCCCCTGCCGAAAGACCAATGATGCCTCATCCATTGTGAAGTTATTCTTCCGAGAGATTGTGCGGTTGCATGGAGTACCGAAGAGCATAGTGTCAAATCGGGACACCAAGTTCCTCAGTGACTTTTGGAGGACTCTATGGGCTTTATTTGATTCTACTCTGAAGTTCAGTACAACTACCCATCCACAGACTGATGGCCAAACTGAGGTAGTCAACCAAACCTTGGGTAATTTGTTAAGAAGCATCTGCAGGGAGAATCCTAAGACTTGGGACTTTGTTGTGGCCCAAGCAGAATTTTCCTATAATGGATCACTACATTTGGTAACCGGACGCAGCCCATTCGAAGTAGTTTACACTCGGGTGCAGAATCACTCTCTAGACTTGGCGGATATCTCTCGAGCCCGAATGTCGAATGTACCAGCTGAAAAGCTCACCCAGGAGATCCAGCAGATGCATACAGATGTACGAACCCACCTAGAAAAAAACAATGCCAAGGTTAAGTCCAGGATAGATGAGCACCGGCGGGGGCTGTAATTTGAAGTTGGCGATGAAGTGATGGTCTATTTAAGCAAGGAGAGGCTTGCCAATGCAACCAACAGCAAGCTGAGACCCAGGAAGTATGGCCCTTACAAATTCAAGAAGAGACTCGGTCCTAATGCTTATGCCCTTGAGCTACCTGCATGGTTGGGAAAGATGTCAGCCTCTTTCAACGTTAAGGATCTAAGTCCTTACAAGGCGGATGAACCACTTCCCTATCCACCTGGTAATTTGAAGACAAATTCTGGAAAAAAGGAGAAATGATGAGGACATCCAACTTTCCGATCCGAGTCTTGACGCCCAATATCGCGAACCACAACACAAGACTGGATCCACACCCGGCGGACCGAATGCATATTCGGGCGGGAGAATAATACCGGATGGCGTAAGGCGCGAAGACCCAAAGGCCGGATGACATGGCATAAGGCGCGAAGACCCAAAGGCCGGATGACGAGAAAGTCAACTCTTGCCCCGACACATCCAACTGCCACCTCTTTGACCTAACTTTTGCCTTTTTCGTGAAATCCTATGTACAGTTGACTTTTTACTTTGTGTGTTACTTTTATATTTCATTCTTACTTTTGTCTTATCCTCATTAATGTTGTTTGTAAAAAGGTTTAGGATTAAAGGAGTATATAAGCTCCACTTCTTTTTTGTAAACTTAACTTTATATCAATATTTTACAGAAACCTTTCAAGGTTATTCCAAGGTTTTTCCTTGTGTTCTACGGGTGAATTCTTTTAAAGTTGTGGATTCAACTCATCTTTTGTTTGTTAGTTTAAGGTTAAAACTTTCATATTTCTTTCTCTCAACCAAATTCGTAACATGTATGGATTGGAGATTCCATTAACTGGCCACCTATATAGATGTGTGATTTCACCAATTGCCCATACGCACAAGTGGGCAATTTCGACCATTATATATCTATTTAATGGCATTTTCAGGCAACCCTCGCCCTATGTGTTCGTTGCAAAATGCTACTCATATTTTTATACTTTTATTTTTCATTTTATTTATAAATATTTTATTTTAAATAAAAGTGAAAGAAATTTAAATTCTAAACAAAATTTAAAAATGCGTGTGAAGCTCATGAAGAGTTTTTGGTTGTTATCCATATATGTGTTGAAAATAATCTAGTTGTATAAATAGATTTTTTTAGTGAATTTATGTAAAAAATGATGTTATATATATATATATATATATATATATATATATATATATATAGAGAGAGAGAGAGAGAGAGAAGGAGAGAGAGCCGTTTTACAAATTTTTAAGACCTTGAGTAAAAGCGATCGGTTTTTTTATTGAAAGTGACGATGGCCATTATTCTTCTTCCAAACATTTTCTAAATCTTTATCCAAACATGTTCTACTTCTACATACAAATTCTACACCTTTGAAACCCGAATTTACTTCGTATTCTTTCCCACTAATTACTGCTCCAATTTTAACCCACATACAATGTTATTAAAATTGGATTGGATATTGAACCGGTAAGTTTACTAGTTCACAATTAAATCAATTGAACCGAATTTAATGGTGGTTGAACCGGATTGTTATTTTAAAAAATATAAATAAATTTTGTATAATTAAATTATTTAAAAAATTATATAAAATTTTTTCTTCTATAGTATAATGAGCACAAAAAAAATCTTTAAATCAATTATGTCCAAACAAGAACTTGTCGTTAAGATTAATTTTAGTAACATATTTCTTATTCTTATTTATGTAGTCTTACTGTGGATATTTTATTACTTACAAAGATAAATAAATAAACTCAAACTACCAAGATATTCTGCAATTACATGACAAAGAATATCACGTTTTGTCTCCTGTACGTACATAGAAATAAAGTTGATTATTGACTTTAAAATCAAGCCTAATTATTAACATTATGAATCTTAAATTTCTATACTGGTCTATGTGTGATGTAATTCTGGACTTTTTGCAATCTATCATTTAGTTATCTCTTTAAATATTGTAGAAACCATAATGCCATGACTGGTCCAAAAAGTAATCCCAAATTTTATCTTCCCCGTCTTATTTTGGACCAATAATAGTACGCCCTATGCAAACAATTCCACACAATTGATGATTCAGCTTTCAGATAATCACTAACGTAAGAACTGAAACTTAATTTTCTGATTGTTTGTGTACAGTTTCCCTTGTTTAGTTTACCAATTCTTTAGTAATTTAGAGAAAATGAGGCCTATCAAAATCTTTCAGTTACTGTGATGCATTCTAGGTTGTGATCTTATGTCCTTATCAAGATTTTCAACTTACTTTCCGCTTTTAGCTACCGAAAATGGGTAGGGAAGTACTAAATTAATATTCTATTTAAATAAATTAATTAATATTGAAAATAAATAAAAGTGATATAATATTTTATGTCAACTTCAGGTTAAATTATAACATGAAAATTTTATAATTCGAATAACACAAGACACCTGAATATATTATTCTTATATAAAGTTTTTCAACAATATATAATTTGTCTAAAATCGATTAGGAATGAATGAGAAATTGAATCTCAAAATAAGCTTATAAGATGTATGTGTGTGTAAAGTGTGTGAAACAAAGTGTGTGCATATAACCGGACCCATAAAGTAAAGATTATTCTGATTCACCGGTTATAAATAAAGGGAAATATTTATAATATTATCATATTTATATTTTTTTAAATTAGAAAAAAGAAACCCAGTTCAAACTAGTTTATTGGTTTTACCCAATTCAAGCTTGATGACCACCGATTTTTTTATAAAGTGGAATATTTTTTCAACCACGCTGAACGCATGATTAGTTTTCAATTAAACTGATTCAACTGGACAGTCCTGTCCGATTTTGAGAACAGAGCCCACATCTTAATTTCTCATTCTAACTTCTATCCTCAATCGTCCATTACCGATCACTTTCCTTTTTTTTTTTTTTTTTTTTTCATATTTGAAATCCGGAGCAAATTTCCTCTTGTCTTCGTGTTTGGGGGAAATACAAAATTGAAAAGTTAGAGAGAAGTTTATAAATAAAGTTCACGATGCAATATACCTTTTAAAATGCAACATATATTAAACTTTTAACCGATCTTCCTATTTCATCCTCAAATTTCATGGTATCTATTAGTTTTGTTTTTCATATTTTTTATATTTTTAATTTTAATTTTCACATATCAATTAAAAATTTTCTATTCTTCTATTTTAACTTATAAATGATAATCATATTTATATGTTTTTTTATAATTTTTTTTCCCCAAAATTGTAAAAGAGAACAAGATTCCATTTCATTTCATTGATTTTACAATGATACAACATAACAGCTATATTGATTTCCTTCCCACATAAGCTGCAACTTGCGAAAGCAAGTCTTATTCTTCAAACACACGATATTTTAGTTATAACTTCAGCAAACTTCTCAAAACAGTCTTCCAACAACCCGCACCATTTTATTGAACAACAGAAGCTAACTTAATAACTTAAATGGAAATGCTATTTGGGACTCCTTTACCAGTGACCCCGGATTCGGAGAAAGGCTTCAACAGCTCATAAGGAACAATTCCAGCACCAGCTCTGTTAGCATTCCTCAAATCATTATTCCTTTCATCAATAGTAGCTTCAAGCTCCTTTAATCTTGCATTAAACCTTTCATACGCAACTTTAATGGTCGAATCTGCTTCCCAAGATGGCTCCAATGTGTCTCCAATATACTCTTCCTCAGGCGAATGGGCAGACAGAACATGCAGCACAGCCATTATTTTGGTTGCCTGAATCTGTGAAGGGTAACATTTCAACAAACTGTCTTCGGGTTTCTTCAGGAACAGCTTGAACTCTGTATCGGTTGAGTCCTCGACTGGCATGTTAGTGCGAGTTCTTGATGGCCTGTTTGGGAAGTATCCAGCAAACGTATATTGTCCAAAGTTTACAGCAGCGTGATGTCCTGAAGCTACCCAAATTATGGTGGCTAAAACATGGATTAGATTTTCCTGGCTGTCGAGAACTGGCCACCATGGTTCGTCTTTCTTATCCCCGTGACCTTTGGTTCGGACTTCTTCCCACCATGCTTGAACTTCTACATCGGATTTGATCATGTTGGCATCCGCATAGTAATATTTCACATAGTCAGTAACCCACTGCTTGATTGCATCCCAGAGGATTAGACCATCGTTCGCATATGGGTAATCTTCAATCGTGAGCTTTAGGCCATGTTTTTCCGTTGAATCTTCAACTGCCATTCCTCTACATGTTGTCAAAGTAATTGACTAATCAGTCGTGTTAAATAACCCTCTATCGAGAAACAGGTTAATTAATATACAAATATATCTCCGCTTATGTTATTTTTTTTTCAATGTC
>CAOJCR012393667.1:0-12240 GCA_948330485.1 Euphorbia neoarborescens | reverse complement strand
AAACTTTCCATAATGTATTTGTATATAAATTAAAAAGAATATAATTGTATGTATAATGTATATGAATTAAAATAATTCAAAGATTATAATATATGATTGATGAATATATTAAGAGAGAAGTAGAAGAATATTTTTGAATTTTTAAAGGTGGGAAATGAGTTATTTAATGAGGGAAAGAATAGAAAAAAATATGTTGGAAACGCCGGTTCTAATGGTTTCTAGCCGACGACTAGTAACCATGGAAATCGTCGATTAACTGGCAGTTCCATAGTTCTCATTTTCACGAACCAAAATTGGACCATCCAATAGAATGGTTCCACGATTTCGGGTTGGTTCCGATCAAGTTTCGAGTTTGACCGGTCAATTTCGATCTGATTTATCGATTCTGGTTTGTTTTTTCAGCTCTATTAGTAGCAGATATACAGGGAGTACATCCCAGACCATGGATGGAACCCTGTGCAAGGCCAGTCAATAGAGTTCATTCATCTTGTATTGTCCTACCTGATGAGGGGGAGAATATTTTTGAAGTAAAGGCATCAATGATACACATGTTACAAGCGTTTGTGCAATTTAGTGGATTGGCACATGAGGATCCTCACTACCACATTTAAGATTTTGTGAACTTGTGAAACACGTTCAGAACAAATCATGGTATCTCTGATGAAGTAATCAGGCTGAAGTTGTTTCCATTTACACTAAGAGACTGTGTAAAGACTTGGTTCAAGAATTTTCATCTGGGATCAATTGATTCATGGGAAAAAATGGAGTTCGAGTTCTTAACCAAATATTTTCCTACACAAAAATTGATAAAGCTCAAAAATAAAGTATCTCAATTCCATCAAGGCAAGAACAAAACGCCATCAGAAGCATGGGAGAGATATAAAGACTTATTGCGCAAGGTGCCTAATCATGGAATTCCAAAGTGGATGCAAGTGCAGATTTTTTTTATCATGGGTTACGGAATGTAATGAAAATTCAAATCAAAGTCGTGGCTAATAGTGGACTGGATATTATGGGAGCTGATTCCATGTATGAGTTGATTGAAAGATTGGTGGCACAAAGCTGCAAATGGCATGATAGAAAGGAGGAGTATGAAGGAAGGAGTAATGGAAATATAGAAGTGGTTACACAGGTTGCTGAACTGACAAAGTAGATCAAATCAATGGGCAATAGAAGTAGCACTTCTGGTGTTCACATCATGCAAGTAAACTGTTCATTTTATGGAGGAGATTACAGAAATATTGATTGTTAAGGTGGTGGTCCGATATTCAACTCAAACCAAGAACATTGTGACTATGTTGGAGGTAATCAACAAAGGCCGCAAGGGAATCCATATTCGAATATGTACAATCCAGGATGAAGAACCCACCCAAATTTCTCTTTAGGTCCACCACAAGCAAAGAAAGTGCAGTAACCACAAATACAACCACCTTATCAATATACACAACCAACTCACCAACCATTTACACAGTCTCCTCAGAAATTTCAACCATAGTATGGATAATCTTCTCCGTACAAGGAGGAGAAGAAGTCATCAATGGAGGAGATGATGATGTAGTTCATAAAGCAAACACAATCCTCCATTAAGAAGTTGGAAACTCAAATGCACCAATTATCAAATGTGGTGATGCCAAAGAACAAGGGTGCACTACTGAGCAAATCTGACGCAAACCCGAGAAAGGACATAAATGCCATAACTTTAAGAAGTGGGAAGAGCAACCAGAGCTGAAGAGTAAGAAAAGAAATGAGGAATTAGGAGGTACACAACTGAAAGATGCTCAGATAGACCTTGTGCAGGAAACAAAAGAGCCTATCCAGTAAGAAAAAAGAAGTTGTGCAGACAGAAGCTGAAGCTATCCAGAAATCTGCAGCAGATCCTGTGCCAACTAAGGAAGTTATGCTTGTGTACCAGCCTAGAGTTCCTTATCCAAATCGACTAAAATAGAATCAAGTGGACAAACAGTTTGCCAAATTTTTAGAGGTCTTCAAAAGGCTACATATCAACATTCCATTTGCAGAAGCATTAGCACAAATGCCCATGTATGCAAAATTCCTTAAAGACTTGCTAACAAACAAAAAGTAGTTGGAAAATGTTTCCACTGTGCAGCTAAATAGGGACTGTTCCACCATTCTTCAAAGCAAGCATCCCTTACCTTAAAAGCTTAAAGATCTAGGGAGTTTTTCTATACCTTGTAATATAGGACATTTACATATTGAAAATTCCCTGTGCGACCTAGGTGCTAGCATTTACTTAATGCCATATTCCATTTATAAGAAGATAGAGTTACGAGATTTGTAACCTATTAGGATGTCCATTCAATTGGTGGATATATCCGTAAGATATCATAGAGTTATTGTAGAAGATGTCCTAGTTAAAGTAGATAAGTTTATTCTACCTGTGGACTTCATCGTCATGGATATAGATGAAGATTTGCATATTCCAATAATCTTGGGTAGACCCTTTTTAGCTACTGGAAAGGCATTAATTGATGTGCAAAATGGAAAATTAATTTTAAAAGTAAATGATGAACAAGTTGTGTTCAAAATGAATGAGGCAGTTAAACATCCACCTTCAACTGATGATTCTTGTTATTTTATGGATGCTTTTACTTAATTTCCATGGTTTACTTTGTAGGACTTTAATGTTGATATATCACTTGAGAAAGATAAGGAGGAAGAAAAAATACAGATGTCTGATGACAGTGCTGTTAGTAAAGAGAAGGTAACAGACTAAACAGGCTGTGTCAAAGAAGATCAGAGTAGTGTGAACTTGGAACAGGGGTTGTGTGCCTTCGAATCTTTAAACACCCTGCCTAAACCTTTAGACAAATCTTCCATGGAGGAGCATCTAGTTCTTGAAATGAAAACATTGCCCTCTCATTTAGAGTATGACTACCTTGAACCACCCAAAAACTTACTTGTCATAATTTCCTCTACCCTCCAACCAACTGAAAAAATCCAATTGTTGGAGAAACTCAATAAGCATAAGGGAACATTGGCTTGGAAAATTGAAGACATCAAAGGGATCAATCCTGGTGTATGCGAGCACAAGATCTTTATGGAAGAAAATTTTAAGCCATCAGCATAACCTCAACGGAGACTCAATCCACATATGAAGGAGGTTGTTAAGGCTAAAGTGATAAAGTTACTGGATGTGGGAATCATCTATCCAATATTTGATAGTGTGTGGACAAGCCCTGTCTAAGTTGTGCCGAAGAAGGGAGAAATGACAGTGATGGAAAATACAAAAGGAGATCTACTTCTAACAAGAGCAGTCGCCAGGTGGAGAGTTCGTATTGACTATAGGAGGCTCAACGATGCCATAAGAAATTATCATATTCCACTTCTGTTTGTGGATCAAATTCTTGAAAGACTTATCGAATATTCTCATTATTGTTTTTTATGGGTATTTGGGCTATAATCAAATTTACATACACCCAAAAGATCAAGATAAAATAACATTCACTTATCCCTATAGTACATTTGCCTATAGGAGAAAGCCCTTCAGGCTGTACAATGCTCCTGTCATGTTTCAGCAGTGTATGATGGCGATTTTAAGTGATATGGTGGAACAGATAGTCGAGATATTCATGGATGATTTTTTGGTTTACGGAGAGTCTTTTAATCACTGCCTACGGAATTTAGATGTTGTGTTGAAAAGATGTGAGGAAACTAATTTACTAATGAACTGGGAAAAGTTCAATTTCATGGTTACAGAAGGAATTATACTTGGGAACAACGTCCCCAAGAGAGGTTTAGTGGTGGATCAAGGTAAAATAGAGATTATTGAGAAGCTAACAATCCCAAACACAGTGAAATAGATCAGGAGTTTTCTGGGACACCCAGGATTCTACAGGATATTTATAAGGGATTTCTTAAAAATAGCTTTCCCATTATCTTCATTGTTATACAGAGATGAAAAATTCCAGTTCAACACAGCCTCTGTTCATGCATTTAATAAGCTCGAGGAGACATTGATTTCATCTCTTATACTTATTGCACCAGACTGGAATTTACCATTCAAACTGATGTGGAATACCAGTGACTACTGCCTGGCATCCATATTGGGTCAATGAATTGATAAGCATTTTTTACCAATTCATTTTGCAAGCAAAATGATGAATGGTGCACAAAAAAATTACACAACCACAGAGAAAGAGTTGCTGGCAGTGGTATTTGCATTTGATAAATTCAGATCTTACCTCATCCTTTCCAAGGTTATAGCATACATGGATCACTCGACTTTGAAGTACCTAATGACAAAACAAGATGTCAAACCAAGGCTTATCATATGGTTGCTATTACTTCAAGAATTTGACCTTGAAATTCATGATAAAAGCGGGGCAGAAAATCTTACTGTTGACCATCTGTCTAGATTAGCTAACACAACTTCATTCACATAGCCTGAAATCATTGAAACATTTCCTGATGAGAGCTTATATGCAGCCAAAGATAATGGGGTTCCATAGTTTGCTGATTTTGCAAATTATCTGGCTTGCAAGATGATACCAATTGACTTGATATACCAGCAAAAGAAGAAGTTCTTCTCTGATGTAAAATATTATTTTTGGGAGGACCCATTTCTTTACAAGCTGTGCGTATACCAAATCATCAGACGTTGTGTCACAGAAGAAGCTTTATCAATCTTGGAGCACTGTCATTCAAAGGAAGCAAGAGGTCATCATGGATCAAACAGGACAGGCAGAAAGATTTTGCAATCAGGTTTTTATACAATATTTAAAGATGCACACAGGTATGTTTCAGGCTGCGCACAATACCAAAGGATAGGTAACATCTCCAACCGAAATGAAATACCCTTAAATAACATATTGGTTAGTGAAATATTTGATGTTTGGTGCATGGATTTTATGGGTCCATTTCCTAATTTATATAGGAATAGATATATACTTGTGTTAGTTGATTATGTGTCAAAATGGATAGAAGCTTTTTCCACAACCACCAATGATGCATGTACAGTCACTAAGCATTTAAGGCAATTATTTGCTACGTGTGGAGTCCCTAGAGCCATCATTAGTGACCAAGGCACTCATTTTTTAATGCTACCTTAGAGAAGCTGTTGGCTAAATTTTGGATAACACATAGAATTGGCACAGCCTACCATTACCAAACTAGTTGGCAAGTGGAGATTTAAAATACGAAAACTAAAAGAATCCAAGAAAAAACAGTAGGGAGTTCTAGGAAAGATTGGGCCAAGAAATTAGACGATGTATGATATGCATACCATACTGCATTTAATTCTCCTTTTGTTTGGAAAACCATGTCATCTTCCCATAGAACAGGAGCACAAGGAATATTGGGCAGTAAAATTTCTGAACTTTAACACAACCATAGTAGGTGAACATGAAGAATCAATTGAACCAATTAGAAGAATTTAGGTTGTTTGACTATGAAAATTCTAGAATATACAAAGACAAAATAAAGCTACTGCATGATAAGAATATTTTCAAGAAAGAATTTTTGCCAGGATAATAAGTTTTGCAGTTTAACTCACGTCTCAAGCTTTTTCTAGGAATTTTGAAATCTCGCTGGTTAGGACCATTCGAAGTTGTGCAAGTGTTTCCATATGCAACTGTTGAGATAATACACCAAGAGAAGAGATGTTTTAAGGTCAATGGCCATAGGCTAAAGCACTACACTTTATCTATGACAACATCAATCATAGAGGAAGTAAAGTTTCTCATACTGCCATGAACAAAAATCTACCTTGATTTGATGTTGTGCTAATTTAGCACAACATGGATGTCATCCTGTGCATAAATAACATTTGTTAGAAACGTAATTTCTCTTTTGTTTTTAATTCCTCAATATTAAAATCACTATTTATTGTCTCTTTTCAGTATTACGTTTTTGTGATTTTTTTCAGATGACCTATCAGAATGTTTTGTGATTTTTTTTAGATGACATAGTAGCATATTTTGTGATTTATGGGGAGAAGGATAAAGCCTCTTTTCATGTTGTGTGAATAGGCCTTGATCTACTATCCAAGCCCAACAGACACAACCTTACATAATCTTACCCCATAAGTTAAATATTTTTGACCCCCTCATCTCCCACTCATTCGATCTTACCACTAGGAAAACCCTAAATTTTACCATTCTCTCCCAAAACATTTTTCCCACCCAGTTCTGTCTTTTGAGTTTCTCCTATCTTTCTTCCCAATTTCCATAGAGATTCCTGAAACACTATTGAAATCACAGATAGGATATGAACGGAAAAGACATATAACTATAAAGAAGGTAAGGAAAATAGAATGAGGCACCAAAAGGTTAAAGGCCAGTAGTTCTTCCATCTCACAGACAAGGAAACAGAGCACCCCTCCCATGCACAAAAAGATGCTGACTTTCTAAACTCTGAAGACAAAAAAGGTATGACTCCTTTAAAAATTGGTCCATGCAAAGCAATAGAATAGTAAGTCTAAATAGTCTCACTACAATGGGATTAAAAGATGAAGTGTTAGCATACTTTAAGAGAGCAGGATTAGGGAAATTCATTCAAATCAACGAACCAGCATTCTATAAACCTACTTTAGAGTTCTTGTCAACTTTTAAGTTGTGTTAAATACAAAGGGAGAAGTTGCAATATAGCAATAGTTTGTTTATTATTGAGCACAGGATGAATGTGTATTAGTTGAATATAGCCTTTGGGTTTGTGTTTGAAGAGGAGGTTAATATAGAACCCTATGTGTCGGCTTTAGTGAATTTTCCTGAGGATTTCCATGCTGATGATTTTTGGCTCGAAATCACAAACTCTTTATTCTACAAACCTAGCCTATCAAATCATCTTCAATCAATTCACCTTCCTTAAGGTTCATCCAGAGATATCTAGCCTACTTCTTATTTTCTAGACATCAAGCAAACAGTGTGGTGCTAAGGCCAGACCTTTTAACCTTATGGTGGTTGGTGAGAGGAAAGAACATTGAATGTAGGATACTAGTTTGCACCACATTTGCTAGCACTAAAAACAAAACAGACGCCTTTAGGTGTGGTAGCTTCATCACAACGCTTGCCAAGAATCTACAATTATATGACTCTAGTAAGCATGCACTGTCGCGATGAATGGAGATGGTAAAATTCTTTGTCCACATGTAAAAACTCGATATCAAAAAGCCAATAATAGCTCCCAAGGAAGAGCATAAGGAGGAGGAAACTCAATCATCAACCAGTAATAAGTAAATCACAGGTTGGGAAATGGTTGTGTGGCAACCAGTAGAGAGCATAGCATTAGCATCGACAACCACAGCAGCACAGCCTATTAAGAGCCAGAAAAAAGAGGAACTATTGAGACAAAATGCACAACTTGCTGAAATGGTAGCCCAACTACAAGCACAGCTTGCAGCAAAAGATGACTTGCATTAGTCTTCTGCTTGATTATCCTGTACCAATAGAATTCCATAATTTTGGTATATCTCTAAACCCTTTTTTAATTACAGTCTAATGCCATGAAGGGGGTAAAACTCTGTTCATTTATATCCTATCTTTAACAATGAGGACATTGTTTAAAAATAAGTTGGAGGTAGGAGTATATATATATATATATATATGCATAAACTGAAACTGACTGTGGAATCCAATTTTTGTTTTGCTTACTCATGTGTTGATAACTAAGTTGTTCTGGTCAGGAGAATGAATCTCTTTTAGGTTGTGTCATTGAAATTGAGCCTGTGTAATAGAACCCAAAAAAAATATTTCAGACACTGTTAAGATTGAATTTTAGTCCATATATTAACAGCATTCTATAGATATGTTTTAGGAAAACCAAATAAATAGAAATCATGAATTTATACACTGATTAAGGAATAAATGAGAACTCTATTTGAGAAAATCTCTTAAATAATATAAAGTAGGGATAATTAAGGGTCAAAGTACTAGAAAGTAAATAAAAATAAATGTTCTTCTAAATCTGTTCCAATGTCTCCATAATAAATAAATAAGTGTTAAGCACATTCAAAAGGAGATAAGAGTATTCAAAACACTTAAAAGTTGCGCAGTGTTGAGTAACCGGAGGTATGCATCACAAATGCACGACAATCGTGTAAAAAGACACTAGACAACTTTCACAGAAACAGAGGAATCAACCACATAAATTTTAACAAATAAAATGGTACAAAAGGCTCATGAGAAACCTAACTTTTTGTTTTTGAAGTTCAATAAAAGAGTTCTAAATTATTTTCTTATCATGCTTCATTCCAGTGATTTCTTTATTCATACAAAAATGATTATTCAATAGAAATTACTTTGATGTGTTCGAATCGGAATTCCTATCTTGAAGTGTATAAAGGAATTTTAGGGTATAGGTTGCAAAAGTGCTCAATTGAAATAACACCCTAGAAGATATAATTCCTAATTAAGGCATTGCTTTATTTTACTTGAGGACAAGAAAAATCTAAGTTGGAGGTATTTTGATGGGTAGAAACTAAACAGTGAAATAGTCATAAAAAGAGAAAGAAAATTCATGGTTTTGATGTGTTTTTCTGGATTTTTATTCCATACTGTGTTATATACGGTTCAGGCTGTGTTGTAGTGCTAGAAAAATGAAAAGGAAGAAAGAATGACATAGCTGAAGGTTGTTATTAGAGGATAATGATGCTGAAAAATGAGGATAGGTAGGAGACAATAGGAATATTAGAGTTGTATGGGACAAATTACACAAATGTAACAGATTAACTTTTTGACATACTAATTTTTAAAGGGTAGTTTTGGCAAACAGCATGTTTTTTATAGCTAGGACAAGCTTGTTAGAGCATCTCTTTTTCATTTTGCAACACTATATATAGTGCTGGTGTATTTGGGGATTAGGATATACAACTTTTACAAATTTTAGATGCCTTTTGGCAACACTATATATAGTGCTGGTGTATTTGGGGATTAGGATATAGTGCTGGTGTAAAAATGCCAAATACATCAGTTCTTCGATCCCGCCATACTCTGCTAGCAAGGATTCACAGCCCAGAGTATTCCATGCATTACTCTGTAGTTGAATCGAAGGGATTCATCGGTTTCTTTTCAAGAGGTAATCCTAAATCTTTTCTTTAGGTATAGGAACCCTAAACCCTTCAATTTAATGGATTAGGTATTAGATTCGACGGAATCAACTAAATGGTAAACTAGGGATTGGATCCAAAAAATTTTAAAAGGCTTCTGCTACGCCCGATGATTTTTCAGGCATGAATCTGATCCCCAACAGTGGTATCAGAGCCGTAGGTTACGGTTGATTCCATCAGATTTAATTAAATCTATTGTTGTTGAAATTAGTTCTTGAATTAATTGTAAAAATCTAGAATTAATTTTGGTGAATTGGAAATTATTAATTTTGAATTTGGAAGATTGATTGGTAGATTTGGTGTGGTTAATTGAAAGAATTAGGGTTCCAATGGTGATTTGGGGTTTTACTATTTTCCCCAAATTAATTTACAGTTTTTTGGTGTATGCTGAATTTTTCTAGTTGTGGTTTTAATTTTATTAAAAAAAAAGAAGTATCACCGTCGTTAGTCTCCGCCAGCCGCAGCGCTGCCTGCTGCGGGGCTGGGCAGCAGCGCTGTCTCTGCCGCAGCCGCGAGCGGCAATCGGCGGACTGTTTCCTGTTTGCAGCAGTCCAACCGACTGCACAGGCCCGTCGGTAGGGCTACCAAGCAGTGGCAGCCGACGAATGGTAGGGTTGCCACGCAGTGGCAGCCGACGACCGACAGAGCTTTGGCTCCCGAGGTTTTTTTGTGAACATGGGTCAGTCAAATTTTATGTTTTGGGGGTTAATTTGATCGGATCGGTCTGTTACACATGTTAATTAATTTATTTAATTTAATGTGTATAAAAAATTATTTATATTATGTTCATGCATATTTAATTTTTATATAGTATATATTTACATTGAATATGGCTCGATAGTTGGTCCAATAGTCCATGGCACGGGTTGTGATTGGACGATTATAATTTTAGGATTATGGGATTCCGAATTTGAGTGGGAGCATTGAATTAATTTCAATGGGTCTCAAAATTAGAATGTACCATAATAGCTAAAATTGGCGACTATCAATCTCACGGCTTGACATAATTTAATCTTGAAATGTTTGGATGTATTTGCCATTGACATACATCACGATATATATGTATGTGCACGACAGGTAATTATATGTATTTGGTTGTTATAGGTATCTATGGGCCTTATACGATGCTTGGTTGTAATTTGTTGTATTTTGGTTTTATATACCCTACGTTGTATTTATGGTTCTGGTGTATTTGGGGATTAGGATATAGTTGCTGCTGTAAAAATGCCTAATACATCAGTTCTTTGATCCCGCCATACTCTGCTAGCACGGATTCACAGCCCAGAGTATTCCGTGCATTACTCTGTTGTTGAATCGAAGGGATTCAGCGGTTTCTCATCAAGAGGTAATCCTAAATCTTTTCTTTAGGTGTAGGAACCCTAAAACCTTCAATTTAATGGATTAGGTATTAGATCCGACGGAATCAACCAAATGGTCAACTGGGGATTGGATCCGAAAAATTTTAAAAGGCTTCCGCTCCATCCGATGATTTTTCGGGCATGAATCTGGTCTCCAACAGTGGTATCAAAGCCGTAGGTTACGATTGATTCCGTTAGATTTAATTAAATCTATTGTTGTTAAAACTAGTTCTTGAATTAATTGTAAAAATCTAGAATTAATTTTGGTGAATTGGGAATTATTGATTTTGAATTCGGAAGATTGATTGGTGGATTTGGTGTGGTTAATTGGAAGAATTAGGGTTCCAAAGGTGATTTGGGGTTTTTACTATTTTCCCCAAATTAATTTACGGTTTTTTGGTGTATGCTGAATTTTTCTAGTTGTGATTTTAATTTTATTAAAAAAAAAGGAGGATCACCGTCGTTGGCCGCTGCCAGCCGCAGCGCTGCCTGGGGTGGGGCTAGGCAGCAGCGCTGCATCTGCCGCAGCCGCGGGCGGCAATCGGCGGACTGCTACCTATTGGTAGCAGTCCAACCGACTGTGTAGGCCCACCAGTAAGGCTGCCACGCAGTAGCAGCCGATGACCGATAGGGCTTCGGGTCCTGAGGTTTTTTGGTGAACATGGGTCTGTCAAATTTTATGTATTGCGGGTTAATTTGATCGGATCGTTCCGCTACATATGTTAATTAATTTATTTAATTTAATATGTATAAAAAATTGTTTATAGTATGTTCATGCATATTTAATTTTTATATAGTATATATTTAAATTGAATATTGCTCGATAGTTGGTCCAATAGCACATGGCATGGGTTGTGATTGGACGGTTATAATTTTAAGATTATGGGATTCTGAATTTGAGTGGGAGCATTGAATTAATTTCAATAGGTCTCCGAATTGGAATGTAACGTAATAGCTAAAATTGACGACTATCAATCTAACGGCTCGAAATAATTTAATCTTGAAATGTTTGGATGTCTTTGCCATTGACATGCATCACGATATATATGTATGTGCACGACAGGTAATTATGTGTATTTGGTTGTTATGGGTATCTATGGGCCTTATATAAAGCTTGGTTGTAATTTGTTGTATTTTGGTTTTATATACCATGCGTTGTATTATATTTTGATGTATTTAATTTAATTAGTTAGCTTAGTTTAAGTTAGTAATTATTTGTAAATCATCAAGCCAAAATGGTGGGAGCCCGTGGGCAAGCCCAAGGAGCGGAAGCGGATGGTGAGCCCAGACAGATTGCAGACCATGAAGATGAAGAACTGTAATAGTTTATTATTAGTTTTTCATTAGCTTGTATTACTGGGCCTGTAGATTACCTTCCATTTGCATGATGTATGTTATGCATGTTTGTATGGTTTAAATAGTTTTCCAAAGCATGTTCAAACCCGCGATTATGTATGCTGAGCCATTGACACTTTATTTAAAATGAATCCAAATTTAAATACGGGATCGCTCAAAAGTGCTTTTCAAATTCACAGCCTAGACCTCTGACAGACAGTTCAAGTAGATAGTGCTCAGCCAACTACTTGAATTGAACTGGTCATACGTAAGGTGATAGGATGTCAAATTATGAGTATTATCTTATGAGAATTATCGTATGGAAAGAGCTTAGCCATCCACATTATAATTGGTCTAGACAAACATATTCATATTTGACATGACAATAGAGTGAATTGTGGTTTCTGATCCTGTGGGCTGCTAGTGTACCCCTGGCCCAAGCACAGAAAGGTAATGTGCCAGGAACCTTTCAAACCTAGAGTCTAT
>CAOJCR012391253.1:0-10399 GCA_948330485.1 Euphorbia neoarborescens | reverse complement strand
ATTGCACTTATTGGGAGGCAACCCAATTTCTAGACCTT
This sequence comes from Euphorbia neoarborescens, assembly GCA_948330485.1. NCBI lineage: Eukaryota > Viridiplantae > Streptophyta > Magnoliopsida > Malpighiales > Euphorbiaceae > Euphorbia > Euphorbia neoarborescens. Next base: position 10,361 of record CAOJCR012391253.1, on the reverse strand, counting down.
AGCTTTAGAATAGTTTAATTTTTGTTTTTTTTACTAGTTTTTTTTTTTGGAATAGCTCGTTTATTAAATCGACGGGCAGAGGCAATCAGAAGAAATAGACATTCAGCTCGCCCTCCAGTTCAATGATCCACTATGGGAGAGTCCCACTCATCCTTCAGCTCGCCGAGCCATAGCTCGCCAGGCTCTCAGCAGGAACAGCTCATTGGACAGCTCGCCAAGTCACTCCAACTGCGCATCATACTCGTTTAACCTAACCTCTAGCTCGGCAAGCCACATTCCAATTGCTCAGCAACTAGCCGAGCTATGATCTCCAGACCAATAATAAGGATAACTTGGCAACAGCTTGCCGAGCTATGATCTTTAGACCAACAGTAAGGATAACTTGGTAGTAGCTCGTTGAGCTATGATCTCCAGACCAGTAGCTCCTCTAACTCGCCGAGTTATGTTCTAAAGGATAGTTCGTGTGCAACTCGCCAAGCCACAACCTCACTCTCCTCTAACTCGCTGAGTCAGCATTTCTCCTTACCTTTATATTTTAATTAGTCTTTATTCTGAACACCTACACTTTAAGTCTTTTTCTAATTTAAGTCTTCTTCTTTCACTCCAACTCACCGACTCCATGTCTCTTACCTTTATCCATACTTTCTTCTTTCTTAGTTTAAATTGTTTTCACTTTCCTTGTTATTTCTCATCTCCCTTTTCTTTTCACTCTCATTTCTTCTTTTTCTTCTTCTTCTTCATCCATAAACCCTAAAAATTTGAGAGTGGGTAATTTTCTTAAGTTGGAAGAAGTCATGGCTCCTAAGATGAAACTACCGGCTAAGAGGAAGAGAGAGCCACATATTAGGCCAAAGAGACAAGTTCCTTCACCCCTCAGGTAAGTAAACTCTCATCAAGATATAGTTGTCCATTTGTGTTGAAAACTGTAGAAGAGGGAGAAAAATATATGGAAATAAGAAAGAGAGTTATTCAACCTTCAGTTCATTTTCAGGATAGTATGCTAGAGACTTTTGGTTTGATAGATGCATTTTATGAAACTCTTAGCAAACTAGAATGGTTAAAAATTGCGACTTATGATTTTCCATGTGTTGTGAATTTTGTGCATGAATTTTATACTACTGTTCAATTTCATGAAACATCTACGGCTGCAGATGTGATTCAATTTAGACTTGGTGGAACTCATATGATAATGAACTTAAAGCAAATGGCTGATTTGATGGAATTTCATAAGTTTGTCTGACTTATGCGATACTGTTAAGGGATTTAATTGGCCTGAGACTTGGACCTGATTATTTAGGGAGAGTAACTATAAACCAAGTAGCACATACCATAGTTATTAGGGACCATGTACTATTTTTATTGCATAAATTTAGGTGTCCGAATATTTTTGGTAAGCAGGAAAGTAATCGAGTTAGTTCAAGTGAGTTGTTTTTCTTATGGTGTTTGCTAAATGATAAACCTCTAAACACAACAAATTATATCTTTTAGTATTTTGTTGATATTGCTAACCACCTAAGAAAGGCTTTGGGTCTTGGTCACATTATCACTCGTATGGCATGTGATAAGTTAGGTTTGCTACTACTACTGAAGGAGTCGACCATGGTTCCACTGGCTATATTCACTTATGCATATTTGAGTAAATCTAACTTTTGTTCCAAGACTGGTGAGGTGTATATTTATCAACAAAGAATTGGTCTTAGAGAAGAGGACAAGGTTCCTAATGTACAACCAGAATAATAAGGATGGAAGATTGTGGCGGACAAGCTTGATGCCTATTACGAAGAAGTTCGTGACATAAAATGGATGATGGCGCAATACTTTGGCTAGATGTCCTTAAATCAAGGACAAGGATCTTCACATGATTAAGGGAGTTCTTCTTTACCCTTCTCTTTTAAAATTTCATTTCGTTGCAAATCGGGACTATTTACATGCTAAGTGTGGAGGAAGGGTCTTAAGTTAGAATGTCTTAATGTATATAGGGTTACATTTAACTTGTTAAGTTTTTTTGAAGTGTTGCTGCATGATAGGTGTTATGTTTCCTACCCCAAAATGGATCCTCAGTTGTTTGTTGGAAAGTAAATTGTAACTTGATTAAAATAATTGACTTGGTTTACATGTATAAAAACTTAATTTAAGTCATCATGGAATGAATTGTGCCAAGTGGAATAACTGATGTTTGAAACAAAGCTTGTTGAAATGGTTATCAAGTTAGAAGTTAAGCATAAGTTACGATTATTACATTTTACTTTGACCAAAATATGATAAAGTATTGGCTTAGAGTTTCTAATAAATTTGTTAACCGATGTAAAGTAAAAGAGTTGAATTAGCTTATGAGGAACACCATAACTAGAGTTACGTATGAATTATTTGAAGAAGTCATGAATTGTGTTGAATTTCATAAATTTAACGAACATTGCTTTGTATTGATTACCCTTAAGTCTTGGATTGGGAGATGGGACCATTCCACCATAAAAAAAAATTTGCGTATGGAGACAGACACAAGAGGGAGAGCAACCTTCTCATATGAGACCCTTTTCATTGCTCGAAAAAGAGACACATTCCAACACCCTTAAGCTTTAAGTTGGGGGGTAGGCCCATCTTACCTTAAGTAAAGTTCATAGAAATTTATGAATGGAATGTAGCTTACGGGGAGAGTCACCACTTGAAGAAGGCCCTTCAAATACTCGAAAAATTGAAATGTTTTTGGAATGTTTGGTATTCTTAAAAAATATTTTTTTTAGAAAGAGATTTTCAAAGATGTAATGCCTAAAATCTCTAGATGTTCTTCTAAGTAGAATCAACTCTATTTTCCTAAAGTCGATTATGTAAGTGAATTGTAATAATTTGTCCAATAACTAAGTCTAGTAAAGATGAGTGGTTGTAGTATTGTGGTAAGTGCTTTAACTTTCTAGTTGTGGCTCTTTGGCTTATGAGTTTTGATCTTGGTTACAAGATTTGGTTTCTTTTCTTCCTTGTTGACTTGTTATGGAGTTATATTTGCTTAATCATGTTTCAATTTGGTTTCTTTATAAGTTATGATTTGCTTGAGGACAAGCAAAGATCCAAGTACGGGGGAATTCAATAACCTAGTTTCATAAAAGTCTATTTTTAGCCAAGATAATTTGTCTGAGAAGAAGAGCATCGATATATAATTATTTCCACTGTGATAGTAATTAAATTTGTTTCGTAATACAATAAAATTGGTAAATTATATGTTACATGAAATCAATATCTCGAGTATCCATCTCATTGAATTATCTCTATCTAATTGTGCTTTTACTTTTTATCAGTAGTTTATCCATTTTAGTTTGAAACTTTCATTCTAAGTATTCGTTTTCTTAGGTAGGAATTGGTAGAATAGTTAATATTAGTATTCAGTCTTCGTGCGAACGATCTCTACTGATTCTTTATTACTTGATATGATTTTGTGCACTTGCAAATTTACATATCAAGAGTTCAATCCACTAAGAATACTTTCAGGTAGAATTTAAACTCTTTACAACTTAGCCAATCAGCTTGACTGAGTACCATTCCCTTCAAGCTATCTAAACTATTCTTTACTGCTTACACTCATGATTTCTTTCTTTTAATTACAGAATATGGTAATTGGTTTTAGCTCTATTTCTTTGCTTCTGTAATGCTTCACAATACTTGGTGTTTCTTCTACTTTGAAGACTTTCTCTATTTATACTTGATTCAACAAAACTAGTCATTTATGGCTTAGTTCTTGAAATCAAATTGTGGCCATTTAATAGCAGAGAGGACTTCATGTTCTTCCTCGAATGGTGCCTTATCTTTGCTGATTGAGGCAGATATGTTGTCTCATCTGAGCTTTGTTGCTAAATATTGTCGAGGTAGAAGCCAACAGGATTTAGCTTCCCTCTATTTTTCCATAAACGGCTATCTAAAAGATGCTTTCCTCAAATGGAGAAGACAAAATAAACTTTTTCTGCACACACACACTCTTTAAAAGAAGACAAGTCAAAGGCAAGGGATTATGTATTAAAGGATAAACAATTCAGTTTAAGGAAAAATAATTTTATTAAGAAAAACACTTAAGAATTTTTTTTTGGACTTTGTCATCTTTAAAACGTTATTAATAAAATGGGTTCCAACAATCTCTCCCATTTTTTATGATGACAAAACAATTCTTAAATCTGACAGTTTAAGTGTTCTTGAAAGAAGTTAATTTTTCAGTCAGTTTGTTTAAGGAAAAATTTAAGGCAAAATTAACTGAATAAAAATTATCAGACAGGTAGCTGAACTAAAATGTCATTCATTAAATTGATATGCATGTATACAAATTGAATGACTGAGCTTAAAACCGAAGCCTAAACACACACACAAAAATTAAGAGGAAGGCTTAGAGAAACTAGGCTAAGATGAATTTTGGGGTTTTGGGTCAGATGTTTACTCCCCATTTCGTCAGCATCAGAGGTAGAAGAGATTCTAAATGGAGGAATATTTCTAGTAGCAAGTTCTTGAGAAGTCTTTGAAACTGAACGAGATGTGTGTTTATCTTAGCAGTGATAGCAGTCCACTGAGTTTGAGCTTTAGGAGAGAAGCGCTTTATCATCTCATTGCCTAAGAAGGTCAGAGCCTTTGTATTCCAGATGGAATTCTTGCAGAGTTAAGTGCTCATAGTCTGAACAATTTGGAGGAGAGTAGCTGATAGGGTCTTTCCTCTAACTCCATCTTGAAGGCTTTTGCAGAATACGCAATCAGATCGGAGGACATCTTTGACTGATTAGCTTTAATGGTTTCGAGAGAAGCATTAAGAGGGCCCACAATTTCCCTGAGTGTATCATTCTTACCGTTCAATCCTTGCACACTCTCATTGATCAGTTTGATTAGAAATCCAAAGTCAGGTTAAAGTTGAGTTCTGACCAATGAGGCAAAAAGTGGTGGAGTAGGCATGGATTTCATAACTGTGTGAAACTCATTCAAATGATTGGGCATATTCAGTTTAAGGGAAGCCATTCTGTCCACCATGATGAGAGAAGATGAGGTGGCTTGAGGGCGGTAGCGTTTTGAACCATAGCATTTAGACTGTTGAGCTCATTCATGATTAGGGTGAAATCAGTGAGACTAATAGATGATGGTAGAGGAGCAGATGGTGCAGTAGAGGTCTGAGGCAACCAAGTTTTGAGTTGGTCTAAAAGTCGTTTAAGATGTTTGGAAGAAGGATCTTCTTGAGTTGTTGTAGTTTGTTGAGTTTAAGGTAGAGGAGTCTAAGCATGAGTAGAGGGATGGCTACTCAAGGACTTCCTCAGGTATTTCAGTTGTTGATAACTCAGAGGGAAGTTTATCTATATAAATTACCTGAGTTGGATGAGAAGGAGAGGAAGTCTGAGGAATCGTAGATGAAAATGGTTCATATGGTTCTAGACGACAGAAGGATTCATCAACTATGGGAGACCGATGAAAGGAGGGTTGAGAAGTTTCAGCAGGCATGACTTCTTCAGATCACCTCTAAAGTCCTTATATTAGTTCAGCAAAATGTTCTTCATCAGACTCAGAGTCTGAGTTTTGCTCTTCAGTGATAGGGAACTTGCTGGCAGTCTAAGACTGATGCTTCTTGGCCAGAACTTTGAAAATTATTCCCTTAGCCTTAAAAGCAGGATTGGGTTCATTGAGCTTTTTGATTTTTGATGAAGGAGGAGGGTCTTTCTTCTCATATGGTTTGTTGAATTCCAAGGTAGAGAGGATCTTGTCATCCATGACTGAGAATGGAAGAGGTTCCGTTTCCTTAGTGGGGCTGATGGAGAAGTACTCTAAGATATCAATTATCAGAGAGCCATTTGGAAGGAAAGTCTTTGGCTGCATCATCTGAGAGATGAGTAGGACAGGAATGTTCAAAGCCTTATTTTCAAGGATGTGCCAAATGATGCAAAGTTCGAATTTAAATACAGAATTCTTGCTAAAACGTTTAGGCATGATATACTGGGCGGTAATGTAGTAGGCTAACCTGGCTTCTCTTAAAAGATATGTAGAGATGAGTTCACCAGGGAGATCTTCCAGAACACGTAGTTAAGATTAAAATCTTTCAAGCTCTTTTTATCACCAGCCTTCTGGAGAATATTTTCGGTAGCATCCACTTCCAACAGTTCACTCAAAACGTCAGGAGTGGCTGTTATCATCTTTCTAAGGACTCTAGTGTGGAAGCAGTCAATTCTTAGGTTATTCCCTGTCATATTGCAGTAGAACTCCATTATCAAATCCTCAAAAGCAGGGAATTGAATGTTCAGGAAGGTCCTCCATTGTTGCTTTCTTATCCAAGTTTTGAATGACTAATTTAAGGAGATGTAAGACCAATCAAAGCAACAAGGTCTTGGAACACAGCATGGACGGATGTTTTGATAAGGATGTCTAATTCTGGTTTCCTGAGTCTCGTCAGTGTTCTTAGAAAATTTATGTTTAACCATTTTGACCATTTTGAGAAAATGAGAGAAGAGAGAGCTAGGGTTTAAGATTGATTTTAGAGAGAAGAAGCAGTGTGAGAGGGACATTTTCCTATTTCCTTATATATAGGGTTTCAGATATGTGAAAAGATAAAAATACCCCTATAATTTGAATGAATGTAAAAGATTTCTAATCATTTGAGTAACCTAAGAAATTAATAGCAATAATGGTCATTACCAGTGTTCATGGAAAGCTAAATTCTAGATTCAGTAAATCGTAATGATGCATATGTGGAATTTAGCATTTATTAAATAAATAAAAGGGATTGATGAGGTGTACAAACAGTTTAGTAGAGAGGATTAATCATTCCGATGGCTCGTCTAAGATTCATGAACTGATCCTTAGCCAGTGGCTTGGTGAATATATCACCCAATTCATCTTTAGAAGGCACAAATGTCAGCTTAATTTCTCCATTCTAAACATGGTCTCTGATAAAGTGGTGTTTGATACTGATATGCTTCATCGAGCTATGCTGGATAGGATTTTTAGACATGTCAATAGCACTTTTATTATCACATTTTACCTCAATGGAATTGGACTTGATTTCAAAATCCCTAAGTTACCTTTTGATCCATAAATGTTGAGCTACACAGCTTCCAGCAACTATATATTTAGCTAAAGTAGTTGAGAGGGCTACTGAGGCTTGCTTCTTACTGAACCAAGACACCAGAAATTCTCCAAGGAAGTGACATCCACTTGACGTACTCTTCCTTTCCTGTCTGTCTTTCCTATAATCCGCGTCAGTATACCCCAATAGCTTAAAGTTAGTATTGACTGGATACCATAACCCTGCATTTACTGAGCTATGCAAATACCTTAATATTCTCTTAACAGCAGTTGGATGTGATTACTTAGGATTAGATTGAAAACATGTACAATAGCATACTGAAAAGTGAATATCAGGTCTATTGGCGGTTAGGTAAAGTAAAGATCCAATCATAACTCGATATAATTTGTTGTCAATGGACTTACCAATCTTGAAAAAATAATATATATATTATTTTAATAATATATATATAAAAAATAAAAAATGAAAAAAAATAAATAAATAAATAAACAATAAAATGAGAAAATATAAAAATCTAAAAAAATAAAAATTAAAGTCCTTATTGCAAGAAAAATGGGTTGAAATGAAAAAAATGGAGAAAATTAGGGACCAAAAGTGCAAAAATGAAGGATGGATGGAAATACGGATGGACGGAAAGGAGAAGGGATGGAAAAGGCCACTTAACTCAAAACGACGCCGTTTTGGGAAAATATAAAAATGCCCAAAATGGCTATGTTGATGCATGGCAAAAATTGAAAAAAAGGGGGAAATGGGCAAGTTGCGGAGATGGCAACTAAATTCATACAGCAACCCAAAATACACAGCGTGAATGTCATAGGTTTACTGAGTTTTTGTTTGTGAAATTAATGGAAAGCACATACCCCGATCCTAAATTAGTAAGAATTGTATAGGAGTAATTGATTTGAGGAGGGGCTACTTTCCGGCGACAAGAGGGGGTCGCCTCCCCCCTCCCCCCTCCCTTCGCCATTGGTTGGATCCGAAAAATAGTGGGGGCCTGTTGATAGATGGTCATTCAGGAAGGATCTGAGTTGTCTCATTTCTTGGGAGATATCTGAGATTGTTGGTCATAATGGATACTTCTCTATGATTGTTAGATCTGTAAAATAAGAGATTATCTTTAATACCAAGTGATAGTCCCAAATAAGGCCGAACACAGTACAAGAGGGGAGGGGGGTGAATTGAGCTTTTAAAAAATTTAAGATAAGTAAAAATAAACTACTTAGTTTGAGAATACTTATACTGTTGGAGAATAGACGTTCATTAGGGATAGTTCTCAGTATGTTGAGAACTGAACTGAACCGAACTGTTCAGACTGGCTTCAGTAGGAGGAATGAAGGCGGTTGTACTATTTCAGTAAGACAAGATAGCAAACCAACGTTCAGTTCTACTTGTCTGCATCAGTATTGTTTCAGAGAGCTTAATACAGCCTGTATTTTATGAGAAGCTATTGTTAGAATATTTAAGTAAGATAGTACGCAGAGAATTCAGTATGAGTATTGAACAGTAAAGATTAAAAAGAGCAGAGTTTAGAAAATGATACTCAGTGATTTATACAGGTTTGACACACACTTGCCTACGTCTTGTCCTCAAGATACCGTTCCTTGAGAGTTCAATTCACTAAGAATCCTTTCAATTAGAATTCAAACCCTTTACAGTTTAGACTATCAGCTTGACTGAGTACCATTCTCTTCAAGCTACCTAAACTAATCTTTACTACTTACCCTCAGCAAAAAACCTCTATCGATTTGAGAATTTTGAAATGGAAGAAAGAGTTATAGATAAACACTTAAAACACTCAAGATTTCTTTCTTCTAATTACAAAATATGTAAATTGGTTTTTGCTCTATTTCTTTGCTTTTGTAATGCTTGATAATACTTGGTGTTTCTTGCACTTTGAAGACTTCCTCTATTTATACTTGATTCAGCAAACTAGCCGTTTGACAGTAGAGAGGACTTCGTCTTCTTCCTCTAACGGTGTCTTATCTTTACTGATTGAGGCAGATATGTTGTCTTACCTGAGTTAGAATTTGTTGCAAAAATGATAGAGGCATTAGTCAACCTGATTTGGCTTCCTTTTGTTTCTCCATAAATAGCTATCTAAAAGATGCTTTCCTCATATGGAGGACAAAATAAATTTTTCTGCACACATACAATTTAAAAGAAGACATGTCAAAGGCAAGGGATTATGTATTAAAGGATAAACAATTCAGTTTTAGGAAAAATAATTTTATTAACAAAAACACTTGAAATTTTTTTTAACTTTGTTATCTTCAAAACATAACTAATAAAATGGGTTCTAACATTTTATAGAGTGTATAGTAATAATTTTAATAATAATTATGCAACAAATTAATGTGCCATACGAAGACATACACTCTTATACTTTACATTTCCAAACAATTAATATTCAATATTCCTCCATTTTAAAATATATAACCTACGTTTAAAAAAATATGCTATTATCAATAATTATTAATATAATTAATAAAAATATTAAAATATTTTTTTATTTGTTTCAAATTATTTAAATATTCTGTCTTCTCTTATTGATTTAATAAGAATAAATATATAAATAATGTGTAAACACTACTAGAAACATCAGATTTAGCAGCAATCTTTTTTTGCTGTTAAAGGCATAAAATTGTTGCTATTGATTTTTTACAACAATAAAAAGTTGTTGCATGTTGCTGCCAAATAATTGTAACGGTATGTATTTTGCAGCAAAAATTGAGTTGCTACTGAAAACTAATTTTTTGACAACACTAATTTTGTGTTGCTAAAAACTCAAAACTTGTTGCCATAGATATAGTCTATAGCAACAATTTCTAAAGTTGTTGCCATAGGCTATATCTATAGCAGCAATTTTGTAAGTTGCTGCCATAGATATACACATATGGCAACAACTTTCAAAAGTTGCTGCCATAGATAATCTATGGCAGCAACTTTCAATATAGCAACAATTTCCAAAGTTGCTGCCATAAACAGTCTTTATGACAACAATTTTTTAAGTTGCTGCCATAGATATACCTCTATAGCAACAATTTTCAAAAGTTGCTGCTATATTATAGTTTTAGCAATAAATTATATTTGTTGCTAAATTTTTGTTGCTAAATATAAGAATTCTTGTAGTGTGGAGTCCCCATTTAGCTAGAAATACAATCAACGGCATAGGATTTGTGACAAGCATGGAATTGCTATTTGCCTGTGATTCATGTTATTCCGATAGGGTAACATCTATTCTATTCTATTGTGGAATTGTATTTAGAATTCAGTGATTGTTGCTTGTTTCTAGTTATGCCTCATATGCTTATTGTTACAAAATTTTAGGGTC
>CAOJCR012391000.1:0-10734 GCA_948330485.1 Euphorbia neoarborescens | reverse complement strand
AGTTATTCCTAATTTACCAAGGGTAGTAAGCTAAAGGGTAGAATTGGAAATCTCAAACACACATATGTAGGTGGGTGAGTGTAAGAGGAAGGCATTGAGAATTGTGATGCTGGTTGACTCGTTTAGAGAGTTGGCTCTACTCAGTGAGTTCAGAGGGAGTGTGAGGTTGGTGTGGGAATTGAGTTAGTGTCAATTCAGTGTGTCCCTTTTTTCTTTTCATTACAGTAAAGCTTGTTTCTTTGTAGTTATGAGAGAAGATCTTTCAATTGGAACTCTGTTTCTGTATTTCTCAGGGCACTCTGGTTTCTTATCATTTTGACATTTGAAGTTTGTTGTTGGATGAGATCCTAATTTAGAAAGAAAATAATGAATCTTTGCTCATCTTGGAACGAATAAAGTTCTAGCTTCTACTATAGAAAAGAAAAAAGAAAAAGCTTTTGTATAATTTTGCAGGCTTTGGCTGCAAAATGGCTCAGTTTGAATGTACTTTTAGGCCAGCTGGATTATTTCGTCCAAATGTGGGCCATCAGGGGATAAATTCTCTATTTTAGGAGACAGAGGAATAAGCCTCTCTTCTTCTTTTTTTCATGTTGTTTCATGTGAAATCTACACTGATTTATTAGAAGTACTGGGTGTTCTCTTCTTTTTAGAGCGAATTTGTATGAAGTGCCATTCATGTTATAAATTAGCCTCTTCTATTGTGCTTCTGAGTTTCAGTTATATATTTTTAGTGTATATTATAATGTTTTATAGGTGGAGCTGAAAGACTAATTGTTGATGCGGCTGTTGAACTTTCCTCCCATGGCCATAGAGTTCATATGTTCACATCTCACCATGATAAAAATCGATGCTTTGAAGAAACCGTCTCTGGTAAGTCACTTGTGATTTACTTGTTCGGTGTAAAGAGTTATTCATGTTTGTAGATTGAGATTTCGTATTCTTGGATTAGAAATATGTATTCTACCTTGCTTACCTTGGCCTTTAAGTTGGTTAGTTCCAGTTTTAGAAAATGGAAATTGCTTGATTGTAATCCTGCGGTTTTAGAAATTAATGGTTCATGCGCAACCAATATGCGCATGTGAAAACAGGGAAAGATCATCAAACATCATTTCATATTGTAAAGATTTCTGGAAGAGAACAGTAGGATTCTACTGATTGATGATATTTTAGTGGTAAAGTTTGTGGATTTCTGAGTCTTATTTACAAAATTTCTTTTGCAGGTGTCTTCCCTGTCAGTGTGTATGGCTCCTTTCTACCTCGGCATATATTTTATTGTCTACATGCACTTTGTGCATATTTGCGGTGTATTTTTGTCGCTCTATGCATGCTCTTCTTGTATCCGTCATTTGATGTCATATTGGCTGATCAGGTGTCTGTTGTCATCCCACTGTTAAAACTTAAAAGATCTACAAAGGTAAAATATATATTTTCTAGTTGTCCCGTGGCCTTTGAGTTCTTTGGGACATGGATTTCTCTAATTTTTAATATAACCAGGTGGTGTTTTATTGTCATTTCCCTGATCTATTACTAGCTCAACATACCACTGCTCTTCGGAGGCTATATAGGAAACCCATTGACTTTGCAGAAGAAATTACAACTGGTATGTTTTCTTCTCCGATTTTAACTTGGGTTTTTGGGACTTCTTATATTTTTCATTTTGCTGATTGATATTAGATTGCTTTTGGAGTGTGTAGGAATGGCAGATATGATCCTTGTTAACAGCAATTTTACTGCATCTACCTTTGCCAAGACATTCATTCATCTCCATTCGCGACAAATTCGACCAGCTGTTCTCTACCCTGCTGTAAATGTGGAGCAATTTAAGGAACCGCATTCTTTTAAGTAACCAGCGTATTTGTAAATACTTTGGGCTAGTTTGGGATTGCTATCGTGCCGCTGTTGGTCTGCTTTTGCAAAAAGCATTATTGAAAAAATAGGTTCAAACAGTATGATACCAATTCCAAACTAATTCTAATTAAAACTTTTCTATGACAGCTTTCTACAGGCTCAAATCTACAGTTTTTTGAAAAAACATGTATATATCAGTTTTTTTCAAAAGCAGCTTTTGGGGCGGAAAGCAGTCCCAAACTAGCCCTTCATCTATGTGTGTGTGTTTTTTTTAATGGTATGCTTATTTCTCTTTGTTCGTTTGTCCGTATGTGCTTTTGTGGTGTAGATTGAATTTTCTATCGATAAATCGATTTGAAAAGAAGAAGAACATCGAGTTAGCAATTTCAGCTTTCGCTATGCTTTGCAACCTTGATGAGCATGCCCCTCAAAATTCCAATCTAGCTGATGCCACTCTGACTATTGCCGGTAAAGTCCTTGACTACTTTATTTGGTTCAATTGGCCGCTCTTGCTTCATTTGCAACATCTTTTTTACTTCGTTTCGCGATTCAGGTGGATATGACAAACGGCTGAGAGAGAACGTTGAATACTTGGAGGAACTTAAAAGCTTAGCAGCAAGAGAAGGAGTGGTTGATCGGATTAAATTCATCACCTCATGCTCTACAGCTGAAAGAAATGTTCTCCTTTCCGAATGTCTTTGCGTCATTTATACACCAAAGGTGCAATATTGTTGTTAGCTCATGACATAGATCATCGAATTAAGGATATGCAGTTATAATAAATTATACAATAAATGCAGGACGAACATTTTGGCATTGTTCCTTTGGAGGCAATGGCAGCATATAAACCTGTAATTGCATGCAACAGTGGGGGTCCCGTGGAGACGGTAAAGGATGGAGTGACAGGATATCTTTGTGAATCGACTCCTAAAGATTTTTCTTTGGCAATGGCGAAACTCATTCAAGATACCCAGATAGCAAAAACGATGGGAAAAGAAGCACGGCGACACGTAACTGAGTTGTTTTCCACAAAGATTTTTGGCCAGAATTTGAACCAGTACCTAGTTAATGTTGCCTGCAGTAAGGAGGACTGAGAATTGTCACAGTAGACGACTTTAGTAGTTTAGACGATCAACAAACCAAAAGGAGCTCCTTTTTTCGGGCTTTATAATATGCGTATAAGAAACCATTACAGCAGGCAGATCAGATTTTTAATGTGTTAAATGAAATTTATGGAAGTGAATGTCTTTCTGTTTTCCTTGAGAACTTGATTTGACATTATGAAAATGATATTTAAGTGGTATTTTCAGACTGAAATTGAGACGTTGCCTACCAAGTGTGGGGACTTTGTGTACTCAAAATTGAAAATATCGTGATCATTTGATCTTTGTTTTTAGCCCTTTTTTTTTTTTTTTTTTTTTTTGCGCGCGCGCGCGTTTTAAAGTGTAAGATTACCGTCTTCTTACCACGATTCACTGTTATTACTAATAAGCATTTTTGAAGGAACTAAAAAAATTTATTATGAAAAACGAAACCACTTTCAAGTAAATTCTGATACTGTGGTTTCGATTCTCGCATCACGAACTACTTTTAAGAACGAGATTTTGTTTTTATTAAATTCCAAAATGAAAATAAATAAAAAGAATAACTTCCAAAAAATAGAATTCAGTTGAAAGTGAGTTCCACCGAAAAAAGAAACAAGAGATTTCCAAACGCTCTTTTGCAACGATTTATTACAGGAAAAACTCAATCATAAAGCATTCCTATCAAGCAAGCATCACAATCATTTTCATGCCCCCAGACCAAATTACCTTAATAAGGTGAAACTTTGATTAAACCTCAATAAATAAAATGCATAATACTAAAAAGAAAACTCTAAAAAAAATCAATTGGAAAAGAATATAGCACTCTTGAGATAACTTGGTCTCTGCAATGTTCATTTTTCATTCAAACTGTAAATGCCTCAGTAGTAGAAACAGGGTTTATATGAAAGGCAAAAGACACAACAAAGACTGATACAAGACCGAAAGCACAAGTTACCATAAAACTATCATTGGAATAGAAGAAGAGCAACTCAGTCATAGTCGAGCTATCACAAAATCGTAACAAACGAAATGAAACGAACAATTTGGCCTTCAGATCACTTGATAATTCTCTGTCACCAATTGCGTTCTCTGAGAAAACTTCGGAGGAGGTCCACCTTTCAGAGGCAGAATATTAACAACCTGGAACCAAAATTCAAATTTGAGCACATCTATATTTCATAGAAACCACACTATTTTTAGCATCCAACTAAGCTTTTTCTTCCTTCTCATATATGTTTATAATTGTCTAAATATTTCATGTGAAGCTTACTATTTATAATCAACTTCTATATATCTGCTTTCACCATGTATTTTGTGCTTTTAATTCCAAAATATATTGTCAACAAAAATCTATGGAGTGCACGGAAGCTCAATTAGTAAATTGTTCATTAGAGGATGATACTGGGTACCTTGAGGTCACTATATGTGTTAGTAGCTGAAAATCGAACAGAGATAGGGAAGAATGCTGATGAATCTGCTGGAGGCACAACAAACTCCAAGGAACCACTGCCAAGAACATTAAGCAGGATTTTTTTAAGCAAAATACATAAGATGTGAACTACATACAATCAGAACGAAAAGACTAAACCAACAGTCTGCATACCTGCGGTTAGAGTCATCAATCAAAACAATTGACCACTCCAAGATGGAATTTCTCGAGTCATACCTGTAAATTTGAAGAAATTGACAATATTATGCTTGATTTACCAGAGATGACATTTATTATAGATATAAAGTCCCTATAGCAGTTGACAAAGATGAGAAATGACAACGGCAAAATTATAAATAGGAGAGTATATATATACATATATATCACAATCAATCACCCAAGCGCCTGATCAATCACCGAGGCACCTGGATTGTTTTCCTCTCCCGTTGTGCAATTTTAATTTACATTCAGAAAAGAAAAGAAAAGAAAAGAAGGAAAAAAGACCAAGAAAACATCACCAAACTACAGAACAGGATGAATTCAGCAGGAAGAAGAAACGCAAGAAATGTCCTTACAAGAAACCTAAAAAAAAAAAAAAAAAAAAAAGTCTCATAGCTCTAGTTTCTCACCTCCATTCTCCATCAATCTGCTTAACAACTGGTGCTTCACGGAGAGCTGGAAGAGGTACTGAGATCACAACATTGCGTAGATCAAACATGGAAGAAGCTTCATATTCAATGTTAACATAAGTGTCACGTCCTGAAGCAGAAGGCCAGCAGTTGACTGCAGAAGATACAACCAATCATCAGCATACACACACAAACCAGTAACGAAGTAAAAAGAAATTAAAATATAGAACTAACTTCATAAGAACCTATACTCACTTGTTAACGGCACCATTGACTCATCTGAACTTTGCAGTCTCCACTTCAAAAGGCCAACACCAGCTTGATCGCCAGTTTGACCAGTAGGGAAAGGTCTATTAGGATCCTTCAAACCTAGAATATTTTCATTTGCAAATAATTCTTTGTTCATGTTTGGATGTGCCTTGAAAAGAATACCAGGATTTCCTCCAGTTTCAATCTGCAAAAAAGATAAAAACTTACTGCAAATCTCGAATGATAATGTCAAGCAGCGAAACAAATAACTGAAGGTTCATTCCATAATCAGTTTTAACACTAAATTAAGCATTTGCGAAGTCACATAAAATTGCACATAATATCACTATTACTTTCAACGATAATTAACAATTAAATATTACACTTAAGCATTTACCCAATTGGTAATTGACAATTAAATATTTCCACTGAAGGAAAACTCTTCACTCGGTTTTATTTTATTGCTTTTTTTTTGTAATATAAACTGTTGGAGCAGGGAATAAACAATAATAAGACCAAAAATCATCTTGAGACCTAAATAGTACAAGGGCAACTCAGATAGAATCTTTCAAAAACTCTCGACCAATATTGTGCTCTTTCATCTACACTTCTAATGATATCAAATACAACTTGGAAAAGAGGAAAGATGCAGATTAGATGTGGCTGAGGTGGACAGAACAGCAACCTGACCTATTTACAAATATCTGGGGGGAAAAGTTGAAAAACCAGTCCCATTTTTTAAAGATGCATAAGAGTGAAGGATCTCTTTTCCTTTTTCTCCATACAAAGAAACTTTACACGTAAATTTTCCCATACATTGAATAGAGTCTGTTGACAAAGAAAGAAATACATCTGTCACATGCATAATACTACGTATTTGGGCCATAGAAATGTGAAAAATAATGATTATATAAATTAATAATGATATTAGTTAGTATCCTATCAATTTCATGCACAGGAAAATATCCACACAGTGTGCAAACATAGTTTGAATGTATTGAAGGCTACACAGATATGGAGAGGGAAGAGATAAACCTGAACTTGGATTAGCGCATCTTCTTGGTTAAGAATCTGAAGTGACAGTTGCCCTTGAACATCAAAGTTACTCATCCCACCATCACGTTTCAAAGCCACATTCAGTTTCTCATCTACAGTCAATGTGACAGGATCAGTTGGTGGCGGAGCTACTGATCTGGATCTCCCTACCTTTGGTTGCACATCCTCTACGATTTCTTCTCCTTCTGCTTTCAATGATTCCAAAAACTGGTTTGCCCTTTGGGTTTTACCAAGCTTCATGCCTAAACCTTTAGCTGGGGCAGTGGCAGCTGAAGGTTGGCGACCTGGAAAAAAGTATGGTATGTCTTTAATACATAAGGAAAAAAAAACAACATATATAAGATAGTCCCACATTGATAAAATAAAATGAACAGTAAAGAGGG
Organism: Euphorbia neoarborescens; assembly: GCA_948330485.1. Classification (NCBI taxonomy): domain Eukaryota; kingdom Viridiplantae; phylum Streptophyta; class Magnoliopsida; order Malpighiales; family Euphorbiaceae; genus Euphorbia; species Euphorbia neoarborescens. Next base: position 4,055 of record CAOJCR012391000.1, on the reverse strand, counting down.
AACAGCCAACAAAATATGTAAGAGTCCACAAGTTACTGTTAAAGAACAACACACCGTCAATCTAAAAAGAGGCTAAGGAAATAGGAGAGAGTACAAATAGAACACAAAATACAGAAGTAAAACTGAAATTATTTGAAAAACTTAGCCTCAGTACACATAAGCACAGGAAAACCCAAATGGGCCCACAATTATGCTGTAAAGTGTCATCAAAACACACACAAACAATAGAGAACTGAGTACAATTTCAGTACGCGTGCGAAAACCCAAATCATCATTTGGAGTAATGGATAACTCTCCCAGATATTATTTTCCCTTGTCTCCCACGATTGTAACAAGTAACAGAAAAATTCCACATATTAGAATCCTAGGTAGTTCACAAGAACTTTACACATATACTAAACATAAAAAATCACACAAGTTCTCGAAATGAAATGCATTTACAGGAATTTCTTATCACAAACAACAGCAAACCTTTAGATTTTCCAGAAAACGAGTCGATATCGGTGGTCAATCCAAACCCAGAACCACTTCCAAAACCACCGTCATTGCTAGAAATGCTCATATCACTAAATCTGCTCTCAATTTTTCCAGAGCCCATTGACTGCAAGGACATAAAACCTCCTTTATCACCTTTATTCTTTTCAATCTGCAAAATGAGAAACACATTTCAGGACTAAATGGAAAAAGGTAAATCCTTTTCACAAGGAATATATTCACACAGAGCCTTCAACAGATACCTTGCTTTTGTCAATCTCACTAGCTTTGCGCTTCATAATATCCTTGGTCTCATTGATCTTGCTCTGGAGTACTAGTTTGTGGAGTTTCTCTTCATGGCTCTCCATCTCACAGTACTGCTTAACCTGGGCAACAGTTACATTTTCCTTGTGCCCAAGGGAGATTACCTCATCAAATGCAAAAATCAACTCAAACGCTGTCTTGCAAATACCCTCTTCATCAAGAGACGTACAGTATTCAGGAACCTAAAACCACTTAAGGAATCAAATTAATAAGGTCATTGAATCATCAACAATAATATCATACAGTGTAACTCGTGATTCAAATTTTTTAAAGTTTAACCATAGATAGCAAACGGCTAGTGAGTTGCAATCTATGAAGCACGGACATGGAAAACAAAAATTTTCATAAGTACAAGTATATTATTAAATATTTATCATGTACTGCTGTGGCCATGTCTTGTACTTTTGAAAATTTTTGTTTTCCATATATATACAAGTGGCCGACAATGGCTGAACGGTGTTGGTTGAATAGCAAAGGTTGAACAACAGTAGTGGAGATAAAGGGTTAGAGGTTTGGAGATTAAACAATGCTTTATTCTTTTAATTTTGATTTTTTTTGCAAATTTCTATTTTAGTCCTTCCTCTCTTAATTTTTGTCAATTTTATTCCCGAAACCGTACCCAATACGTGTCTCATTGTATCCTATCATGTCCAATTGAAAAAAAAAAACAAATAATTAGAAGGGAAAAACACCATGTGGCGTTTCCGACATGTGTCAACAATGTCAAGCCATGCCCACATATCGTGGAGAGTCCAACACGGACACTCTGGTCTCCCAAAACGTGTCCATGTATCCTAGGTTGCAATGAAAATAGAAAAAACACAAAAAATGAGTAGGCAATAGTACATTTGTAGAAGAAATGAAAACATTTCAATTCTGTCTCAATCATAGTTGTTAAGAGCGCAAGGCGCAAGGGGTGTGCCTTGCCCGAAGGCAAGGCGCACGCCCTAGGAACATAAGGCGCACAAAAAACTAATAAATTATGAGGAACAATAACTAAAATATCTAAAATGCAACAAATGCAAAAATAAGTTTAAACAAAAGAAAAATTAAAATTACCAACTCAAGACACTATCCTTTGTAACTTAATTCGAAAATCCAATAAGTACTCAAGACTAACTAATAACTAGTTACTATCAATGTACCAATATCAAGTACTAAAAATTCTAAACTAATTATACCCTCAATATATGTCATATAAAGTTCAATTACTACATGATTTGTATTGAATATCTTCCTCATTCACATCGTATTCATCATCTCCGTTATCAATGTATTTATCCTAATCTTCAAAGTCATTATCGTTATCATCTATAGACATTAGAGCAACTCTTCTTTTACTACTAGATGATACTTTAGCCTTTCCTATTTCCATCAACACTTGAAGCAATGGTGTTATTGATATTTCTTTCTACCCCTTAGTACAATAAACACTGTCTTCAACTCCAACAGCGCTATTAACATCAGGCTCTGTCAAATCATCATCTTCAATTAAAAAAGAAGAGATAAGTTGTTTTTTGCTTATTTGTATGTTGTCTAACATTTTGTCTTTGGTCTTTTGGACGATTACAATAAAACAAAGGCTACTAATTGAAAAGAATCCCAAAAGTTATGCATTTGTACAAAAGATGCGCCTTTCTCAATGTTACCAAGGCGTGCGCCAGAGGGACGCACCTTGCCTGAGGTTTGGCAAGGGGCTTTGCTTGATTTACGCCCAAGGCACGCCTTCAACAACTATGGTGTCAATATATGTAAATCAGTGCATTTTTAGCTTGATGAAAGTTAATAATAGACGAAATGAGAAAGGATACAAGCTTCGAGAGCAGCCTCAGAGTTCCCAAATCTTCAACAATGTTACTTTGTTTGTTTGTCACTAGTAGCAAGTATAAAGCCTCTATTGGCTGGTAAACATAACGCACGTTCTCAGTTTCAACATACGTATGCTGCTTTCCACTTCCTATCAACTTGGGAAAGGCAGCAAGGAGACCTTCAATCCTCATGCGAGACATGTCAACAAACTGCCTTGAAACAAGCACTATATTGAAAGTCAAAATGTCAAAAAACTCACCTTGAGAGGTTATGATTATTATAAAGAAAAAAAAAAGCAGTTCGATAGAACATTTTGATTCATGAAGACAGGTGAAAAGAGATTGCCAAAAGAAAGAGGGAGATAGATATTTCAACTACTAATTTCAAGTGCCATAACTAATAAAGTTAATTACAATCAATGCCTCATAAAAATGGAATGATGGGCTTCAAAAAATTATATCGAAACATAAATGTCGCATGAAATAACATACACGGCAAAGACTAACCTTTCCCAGACTTGCTCACGATGGAAGCAGCAAGGACAACCTGTGTTTAAGACAAACCATCAGCAGGAAGTTAACATGAAGATATTGTAATTACATAGAAGAAGGCAGAAGAAAACACTACCATTTTGATTAATCACAAAAAAGACCGAACGAAAGCTTAACGTTAGCCCTGGAAAAGGAAAACCAATTAGAATCAACAAGAAAATCAATGAATAGAAAATTAAACCAGAAGAAAAAACCGTTAAATCAGCTGAATTTCAATAAATTCCGAATCAAAATAGCTAAATACATCTACAAAAACGCAGAAAAAGAATTGCCTAGATCAGATCTTTCTCCGAAACTAACAACAACGTGAATGAAGAGCAATGGTGAAAAGAAGAAAGAGAATCTGAAGTGAGAATCAAAATGATGAAAATAGCAAGATATGTGAAGTGGTAACCTGGATCTACTAATCTTCGAAATCGGAAAATGACTCGAATTTTTGGATCTGAATTGTTTGATTACTTGTTGAGAAAAAATTGTTTTGTGCTTGTATTCAATACTGGTTATATTTGGAATTGCCGATTGGACAGAATTTAATGATCGGAGTTCCGGCCACCAGAACTTGGGCTTTGAAAATTATTGGACAAGAACTTAGGCCAGGCCCAAGACAAATCTTATCGACAAAATTAGGTTAAGGCGTATTCAAAATATCCCAATTTCACATTTTTTGTTTCATTTATTTGCAAACTACAGAATCTCTCCAAAACATTTCGAAAATATAAATATGTGATCCACATTTTCCTTTCTTATCAATTCTTTTATATTTATCTCCAAAATACATTCATTTTTTTCTTTTTTTATTTAAAATAAACTTTATATGGAATTCCATTTTTTTATTTCAAATTCAAAATTAAACTTTATGAATTTATGAGCAACTCATAAACTAACAAATTCTTAATG
>CAOJCR012390871.1:0-11145 GCA_948330485.1 Euphorbia neoarborescens | reverse complement strand
TAAATTTTATTATATTTTAAATATCATTTATTTTTTTTTTTTGAGAGAAAATATCATTTATTTTAAAATAGAGAAATTATCATCTTTCTGACCATGCATCCTCCCTACCTATTTGACATGCATTAAACCTACAGCTAAGGCGGCACAAAAAAAATATAACAAGTGAAAAAATATTTAGGATAAAATGCATCATTTCCCAATTTTGCCCTAAAATTTTTAAGTGCATATCAATTTTTACGTAAATCAATTATCTGTTTTAATTTCATAAAATAATTCAATTATCTCTCAATTTATCAAAGTGATTCAACGACCTTTATCGTAATGACATGTCAGTCTCTAATCTCTATTGAGAGAAACAATTATATAATTTTATTTGAAAAGTTTCAAAATATAATTGAACTCTGTTGCCAAATAAAAAGAGACAAATTAATTATATCAAATTAAAAGAGATATTTTTTTTTTACTTTAATTAAAAGAGAGAATTTAAAAAAGGAAAAATGTATGATCACTTTAATATCAAATAAGGTGTTACTATTTACTTCTCTAAATTTTTAAGTATCCAATCTAAAAGATTTTTTTACCCTTGCTTATAAAACTAAACTAAAAAAAAAAAATTTTCTCTCGAACATTTAAATTTTAAAAATTAATTTTGTTTCAAACATTCAAAACAAAAAAATACCACAAAACGAATACAAAGAAAATATTTTATAAAAAATCAACCAAAAAAATCTAAAACTTGATTGAAAATACGATGACAAAACTAACTATAATTCAAATATTTACAATAAAAAAATACTGGAACATGAAAATGGAAAAAATTATTTTACAAAACATCATTCGAAAGAAAATCTAAAATTGGACTGCAAATAACATGAGGCACTTTGAAATTACGCCCCACCTTATTGTGGAGCGCAATTGGATTGCACCCCACAGTAAGGCGGGGCGTAATTCCATACGTCACACCTTATTTTAGAATAATTTTATATTTTTGTACGATTAATTTTTCATAAAATAATTTTTTTTTGTTTTCGTCTTTCAATATTTTTTCGTTTTGATTGTTTGAACTACAATTAGTTTTTCGTCGCATTTTTATTCAAATTTTAATTTTTTTGTCGATTTTTATAAAATATTTATTTATGTCAATGTTTTAATATTTATTTGTTTTGAATGTTTGAAACAAAGTTACTTTTTAACATTTCAATATTTAAATTAAGATTTTCTTTTTATAGTTTTTAAAGGATTTTTTTTTATAACAAATTTTTAAAATAAAAACAAATTTATCTTTTCAAAAAGCGATAGTTAATAATTAAAAACGGTATTTAACAATTAAGGGCCAGTTTGGCATTGCTTTCCCACCTACTTTCCCAGCTTTCCTACCTGCTTTCCCTAAAAACAGCGTTTGGTAAATACAAAGTTGATTTATTTAAAAGCTGAAAAAGCTGTAAAAGTTGTTTTTTTGAGAAGAACGTTTGGTAAATGTAAAGCTGCTTTCTTTAAAAGCTGGGAAAGATGGGAAAGCTGCTTTTTGGAGAAGCTATAGTTTGTTGCTTTTTGGGAAAGCAGCTTTCCCAGCTTTTGGCAACAGCAATACCAAACTGGGCCTAAATATCAAATAGAAGAAGAAAATAGAACATTAACCCGAATATTTAGATGTAAGCTATAGTTACTTTATTTTTAACAAAGTAAATCTATTTTGTGATTATTAATCATTGAATTCACTCATTTTACAATTAATAATTATAAAATAAATATTTATTTTGTCAAAAATAAAATAAGAATAAAATTTCTTCGAATATTTAATGCAAATGTGCATTTTCTACGTAATGCCCACTTGTCGGTGTCTCTTATTACATAATTTTCTTTACCTATACAACACTTCATTTGTTGTGGTACCAAATTTGGTTTCTTGGACCATCAGCCCTTTACTATCCATTCATTATTTATTTATTAACCGTAAACCACTCCATCTAAACTTGATATGATATGACACTTTTTTTTTTTTAATTTAAAGAGCCTGTTATAAGAGCATCCACAACAAATTAATTCATTAAATCAATACATTATGGACATATTATCAACACAATAAATTCAATTCTATTAAACTCTTTCACACTCATTAAATTCTATATCAACCCAACTATGTGTGACATATCATCAAATCTCTTTTTTTTCATTTAATATTCTTTTTAATCAGTAATTAATTTATTTTAAATAATAATTAATTATTTTTAATAAATAATTTATTTTAACAAATAATTTAAAAAAATATATTATAAAATTAAAATAATTAAAAATAAAATTACAGAATTAAAATTAAACTTATATAATAAATTAAAATAATAAATAGTGTTTTATTAAAAAAATTAAAAAAATAAATTAAATTTATATAATAAATTAAAATTAAATTTATATAATAAATTTATTTAAATAATATAAAAAAATATTTAATTTTAATAATATAAATTAAAAAATTAAAAGAAATAAAGCTGAAGTTGGTGCAACATATATGAACCGGTTGATACATATCAACTCGTTGATATATATGATATTCCATCAACCTCTCTATAATGGAGAAGTTGATGAAGATTGGGTTATTATACTCATAAAAATCCACCATTGTGGATGCCCTAAGTAGCATTTGTCGAATGAATATGCAACTTTGGCTATATTTTGTCCTTGCCGTCCAGCCAGCAACAGAGACCATCCAGAAATTTTAGTGTATGTCAGACACATCACGTCAACGGGTTGAGTTTAAAGACACACCCCATCCATTGAGTTCATATTTTACCGTGGACTCTATAACAATAAATGTGAAGCCAAATGTGGACCTCATATTTAGTACGTGCCTAAACACACTATACGTGATGTGTCTGACACGCACTAAAATTTTTCATAAAGATCAACTTATTGATGGAATTCTTACAAAGGTAGACACCAAAACCAAGTGACTTTTCTCACATTCTTCTTCTCCTTCTTCCTTTTCATATTTAGTTCAACATCTTTCATTTGGCTACAGCGAAGTAAACACCCTATGAATTATAGTTAAACACCTCAATTGAAATTGTGATGTCACACATGTGACTTGAAAAACTTTTTAGAGACCTATTATATTAAATTTCTGTCCTTTTGGAGTCTTACATTTTCATATTACCTTTTTATATTTAAACTACTAAAATCGAGTACATTTGAGTATTTTTTATTCACATATCAATTTTATACTCAACTCAACTCTATAATGAGATATTTTTCTTAAAATCCGAACCATATTTGGATAATTCAAACCTTTAAAAAGTAAAATTCAAATGGTCAAATTTTCAAAGGACAACATTAATACAACAATTTACGAAAAAAAAAAAAGTTTATGCAGTGCATTAATAAGACCGACATCTCAAATGTTGGTCTTGCAATTAGAATGGATGGAAAAATACATTGAAAGATCAAAAGCTAAAAGATAAGCACAATCGATTGTAATGTTTTTCATTTTTATTATTTGGCGTGACAAAAAGATAGATAAGAGGCCATAATTTCTTTAAGGCATAGATGCTTAGCAGAGGAAGATCATATTAAATGAAGGCAAAATAACAAGAACGAAGGAACCAAGATTTGATGGGGCTTGGTCATGACGCATGAGCTATGAAAAGGGTCCCCTATGCGGCCAAAATGAGCAAGAAAAAAGGGCAACAGACTATTTTTGAAGTTCATACTACATTAGGTCTCTACACAGCGCTGGCTCGCAAGGCCAGAATGCCACCACCACACCATAACACATGTCGCATCCATGGACACAATAACCTTGTGATATAATCTTCCATGTTTTTCTAATTTAGTACAATATTATATCCAGATCTAACAATAATACAGGAAAATTAAATCATAACTTGATCCCTGGAAATTTCATTTATAAAATAATTAGACAATTTGAAGTACAGTTCTTATCTGCTTCAGTTGCATCTATTGCGTATGATTATTTTCCATCAATAATCCCAAATACTTTCCATTGCACTCAAAACTATATATATATATATATATATATATATATATATATAAAAGAGAAGAAAAATAGCCTATTGATGTTGAATCAGTTTGAAAGTTTGTAGCTATCGAAATGAATCATTATATGAAATTTTAAAAAATATATATAAAAATTTTATGTGAACATTACTTTATGCTAAAAAAATAAAATCGTTGAACCGGCTTCTTAATTTGATGAAAGGCTTGAAACATACAGAGGGGGCGGGGCGGGGCGGGGCACTTGGTTGTCCTATTCTGCTGCATCTCTGATACTTTCACTTGTTAGCCACAACTTCTTTTGAACAATGAAAACAATTTCATCTCCATCCTGTTCTGATTCAGAACTAGAATCAGATGTTGCCACTGTTTCCCAATGCAGGGCCACTAAATATTTCTTTACATAATCTACCACTGATTGCTTGTCGCGAATGATTATAAAACCCCTAGGTCTAAGAATGCGGTCCATCTCTAAAAGCAAATCTTCAGCACTGCAGCCTTTCTTCTCCATATCAGAAAACACAGTCCAAGCATGCAGCAAATCATAAGTCCGAGGATACGTTGAAAAGGCTTCACACCTGTCAAAAGAAAATATGTCATTTCAATTCAATTCTTAATTACATTAGAATCCCCAAATTAAATCTTGTGGAAACATCAAGTCAAAAAATTCTACAACTCTAAACCCTTTTTAGCCATTGTTCATGAGAGGGGATTATAGGCCAGTTTGGCACTGTTGTCGGTTTGTTTTTTCAAAAAGTATCATTGGCCAAATAGGTTCAAACAGTGTGATATCAATCCCAAACCAACTCTAATTAAAACTTTTCTGTAGCATCTTTTTACAACCTCAAATCTATAGCTTTTTGAAAAAGCATACATATAGCAGCTTTTTCCAAAAGCAGCTTTTTGGGACTGCAGAAAACAGTCTCAAAGTGGCCCTGTGTGGGAGAAGCAGAACACAAGACATCTGCAGGAGAATAACAAGTCTTGTCATGAAATGAGTCTTAGAAGTATGAATCTTGTATATTTTTCATATATACTCAATCCCCACTCCCTTTCTTTGTATAAGATCAAAGAACCTTGCTCAGATCCTAACTTTACGGTTGTAGAATGCGCAAGAGAAGAACAAGTTAACAAACCCACAGGACTCAGGAGACAAGAGGGAGACGAGGGGTAGTCAATCATGATCTGGAGAAACATATATAAAATGAAAAACCAGTAGTTCCAGTTCCATACCAGTTGTGAACAGTGCCAATCAGCCCTCTGTCATATATCACCTTCAAAGTGTTTGGTCCATCTTCAGGGACAGCATTCATCACCCACACATCTTTGCTTTTCAGAGCAGCAGCAAATGATCCCAAGTTTGCTTTCATGTCCATCAAGTTCCTCAAGGTATCTGGTTGAATCTTTGGACTCAAGAGATTCCAATAACTCTCCACTCTATGCTTCCATAATTCCTGCATCAAACCAGCAATAAAAGGTTAAGTTCCAGCCGTTCAAGGGTGTGTCCATAAGACTGTAGACAAACAAGCAAGTACAATTTTTTTATTTTAAAATATAACGTGATTTTTACCGTGTCTTTATCAAACATTTCGTTTGAATAACCAAAATCAGCAAGTCGAGCAGGAGCAGAAGTCAATCTAGCTGGCCATGGAGCCAAGCCACTACCCTTGACTCTCTGGTCATCTGATATAACAATGAAAGGCTTTATAATTAGATAATATTGTTGTCACAACAAAGACGGCACATTAAAACAATCAAACCTCTCTCTCAAACGGACTGCAACAAACAATTTCCTGGTTTACGGGCAGAAACCTACCAATCGTTGCCAAAATTAGACAGTTTCTTTAAATTTTGAAATCCTATCAAATTCTTAAAGTCTAATGGTGACCAGTTATCGTAATGATGCAAACCAATACTTGAACTTCTCAATCTATCAAATTGTGAATAGAGACCTATAGTAGTCATGCATATGACGTGAAATAATGTATTCAAGGAAAAAGGAATCATAAGCAGAAGATCCATGAACTCTTTATCCACAGACAGAAGGCTTTACAAAAAAGAAATTAAAAGCAAAAATCATTTACCAAAATAAACCAGAAATTTTGTCACCGTCAGAAAACAAAAGGCTAGCTAACATAACAGGGATAATCAGCAAAGAATACAATGTAAGCAGAAACAGAAAACTTACGATCAGAGTAAGGTGTAATGCAAGCTTCCATTGGTACACCCCACACTGCATCCGGATTATCATCAGATCTGCAGAGAGGAGGTTGTGTACCAGGTTGTCTTTCCATGTAACAATCATTTGTCAAAGGTTTTTGCCAAATAACAGTTTGATTCCTCTTTGCAGCTATTCTCCAACACATCCGTCCGACAAGGTCACTCATCTGTCTCCAAATCCTGCGATCTTCTTCATCCTGTGCATAAGCTTCAGGGGAGGAGTACGCAACATAGCCTCCTGGTCTGAGCAACCGATCAAGTTCAAGAAGAAGTATACCATCCCTTTGAAGCCAATCAATCCTACAACGTGAACAGTGAGCAAGCTCAAAAGATCTGCTGGGATAAGGGAGTCTCTTGGTTCCTAGAACGCCAAGATATGCAGGAATTCCTCTTTCTAGAGCGAATTGGATTTGGTTCTGATGCACATCATTAGGTGCCAACGACATTGCAATTATACCAGATGACAAAAGATAAGCCCCAAAGCTAGCAACACCACAGCCAACATCCAGAACTGTTCGTATCCTTCCTCCATTGTTTAAATTATTGTTTGAAAAGTTTAACATCTGCCAATCAAATCACAATCAAAATAAATGCTCCAACCATGCACTGATAATGAATGAATCCAAAAACTAGCATTTGTTTTAAGGAAAAAAAGCAGCTATTCATTTATATTTGAATAAAAATTCTCGATTCAATTCTCCTTAGCACAAGTTAGCAAGGATTGACATCTTACATTTGCAATTGAAGCAATATATTTACCAGCTCCATAGTGAAAATGAGTGCCTCCCCCAGGAAAGGCAATCTTTTCACCTTTTACCACCATCCAATTCTGATCAGATTTCTCATGTGCAAGGTGAGTATGGGGAATGTTTGCCTTCCAAACTTCATCCCTACTTTTGGGCCACTTAATTGGGATCTGAATGATAATTAGGAAGCAACAAAATTAAAACAATCAGTAAACAGTAAGACAGACTCTGAAATGGATAAGATAATTACAAATGATAAAGAGATTGAAAATGAATCAGATATACGCACCTTGTATCCTGGAGGAGGAGGAATTAAACAATTGTACCGCCTTTCTGTAGGAGGGCAATGGCGTTCATAGTGCTCCATCAAAGACAAATCCAACTTCAGTCTCATTTGATATATTAGATGCCTGTCTAAGCAGGGGATAAGTTCAGAATGCCGATCATCACAAACCTTCAAAATCAGGATTAGATAATAAATTACTAAAGAAAGAATACTTAAATATACAAAAATACTAGAACAGAAAACAAGGAAGATGCTCAAGACCAATAGGAAATTAAAAGCCTTACGGGGAAGCTCTTTGGGACACTATCATCTCCATCTTCCAGGCCCAATTTGGCTGAGTCGTCCTGCTTTCCATCAGAACCATCATCCCCACCTAAATAACCAAGTTTCCTCAAAGACTTGCTCCCATATTCTAGAGCCGATCCGCCTTGGCCTTGGGAGCCAAAAATGGATCCATAGTAAAAGTATACGAATCCAAGAAAGACTGTCACTACACAGACAGAAGTGATCAATCGCTTCTTTTGGCTCCCATCAGATCTTCCCCTCATTGCTACAGATATTCAAACAGATCTTTCCACTCTAATGAAGCACTACAATATCATGATGCAGATCAAGTCTCCATATGCCTATCTCAGCGTCCAAGACAGCCCTGTAAATGTAACAGGTTAAGAGCTCCACTATCAAAGCTAAACGCGGAAGATTCACGAGGCAATTATATCAGAACTGAACAAAGAACACTCAATGATCAACCTGCTAAAACAGGAAAAAACAAATATCAGCTTAAACAAAATCAAATGAATCAATTAAGCAGCCAACATAAGAACGGATAAATACTTGATGTTACTAAATCAAAATCTTCCAAAAGAAACCAATCACATATATCAATCCAGATATGAAGTATAAATAGTTACCATTTCAGGTCTGACCTGTTCAGATAGCACAAAATTTACAAAGAAAATAATAATCATCCGTCAGGAAAGAAATAGTCGGTTGATAAATAATTTGAATATTCCCATTCATTGCCGATAGTACAGGAACCAATATAAAACATTATAACCTACAGCAAGTAGTAATCTGGTCTTCTAAATTCAGATCCGGGCGCCCAATCAAACTCAACAGACCAAAAGTTCACAGCAGTACCAATTAAACCATAGTTATTTACCATTTCAAACTGCTAACAATAGTAATTACAACGACCGACAAAAAATGAGAATAATTGATCCAAAAACAACCGAAATTGGCAAGCTACTAGAAGTAGAAAAGTAGTAAACTAAAACCAATCAAAGAAGAAGCTAACTAACAAACTGGCAGCTGCCTAAGCAACTTAGATATACACATCCTAACAGATCTGAAAGAAATCTCCTAATTTGAATTGAAAAACCTATCAAGAATCGATAAACGAACCTTTCACAAAGAATAAAATTAGCCTAAACAGACAAATAACATTAAGAATAACACATTCAATCAAAATCAGATCAAGCCAATAATATTTCGGATCAAATCCAATAAAAACAAAAAGCAAAGAAGTAGAAAGCTTACTGAATAAGGGAATGAGAAGAATCCTCCAAGAATTGCAGAGAGGGATAGGGAGATGCTTAGTTGTATAAAAAGAAGAAAAAACTCGCAAAAGACACAAAAACAAGGGTGTGGAAGGAGAATTGGAGAATTTCAGATCTCGAAGAGTTTTTCTTTGATATTTCTATTTTTAGAGAGAGAGAGAGAGCGACAGACAGACAGGCAGACCTTACTGCATTTGCTTCGCTGCGTAGTGTGAGAATTTTATGCCGGTATAAGATAATGCTGTTAACAGCGCAACGGCCGGCCTTTAAGTCTTATATTTATATACAAGGCAAATCGCATGATGAACCCTTAAAACTCTTATAAATTCCACAAATATTGAAAATATAATTTTTTTTTATAATATTAGCCCCACAATTAAATTATAGACTGTAATAATTTGAATATCACATAATAAAATTATTTTAGAGTATAAGATTATAAATTTTATTATCACATCGGAATGGCAACTGAGTCAATAATGTGGCAGAAAGAAGAGAAATGTGCAAACGACAATATGGATGGGTGGTTCCATCCAGACGCCCAATATTCTAATTATACCAGGGTGACAACAAAGCAACGATGTGACAAAAAGAGGGATAGCGTGGCAAACTACGACAAGGGCACATAGTTCGATCCAGGCGCCCGACAGTGCATGCAACGATGGATGAATCAAGTAAGCTTGACGCCTCAAAACTTTGCAATGAGACATATGACGAATAATCAGTAGTTCTAGTATTTATCGTCTTTCTAGTAATGGATGCGGGCTGATAGCTCAAAAGCCTAATACAGGAGTCAGACGTCATATTGAGGATGTCAGAAAGTACTCGAAATAGCATGCCCGGTGTAATTAATGTTCAGTCAATGTCAGATCCTAATATGGCTTGACGCAACAGATTAAAGAAAGTGATAGTTGTGTCAATACACAGAACGGCTAGAAATCAGAAAGGTGATTAAATTGACATGGTAGACTTTATCGTTAAGACCTACTAACATCATGACACTTGAAAATTGAGAAAAACACTCTTCTCCAACATTATATAAAGACTAAAAGAAAAAAATGTAAGGTCCTGTTTAGTTTCAGAAAATAGAGGTGTTTTTTAGAAAAAATTTCTGAGAAAATTAGAAAATAGAAATTAGTGTTTAGTTAGAAATATTTCTAATTAGGAAATTGGAAAACTGTTTTCCTAATTATAAGAAATTTTAGAAAATAAGTTGAGGTAGTTTTCTAAATAGAAACAGAGAATTATTAATGACTATTAATTAGGAATTATTGATGGCTATTAATTTTCCTAATTAAATTTGATGTAGATTTCTAATTATTTTTAAAATTATTGATGTCTATTAATTTTTTAATTAAATTGTTAATTTTAATTTAATACATAATGTTTATATATAGTTTTTTAACAAATTTATAATTAAAATTTGGAAAAAATAATAGAAAATTAATGATTAAACTGAACATGTTTTCAATTTTTCTGTTTTCCATTTGGAAAACAGAAAATTAGAAATCAAGAAAATGAAAAGAAAACAGGGAAATGAAAACAGAAAATATTTTCTAAAACTAAACAGGGCCTAAGCTTTCTAATTTTTCTCTATAAAAGCAATGATTTAAGCATAGAGTAAAATTATTCAGGCAATCTGACTCCGACTATCTTATTTTGCAGGATACTTTGGTCATTAAACAAGTTTTGAAAGCTATAGTTATATGTTATCTCCCACCAGCGACAGAGAGAGGGGAGGGCATGGGTAGGCTGCTGCCCTCCCATCTGCAATAGTTTTAATTTTTTTTTCTTTTGATAGGTGAAATAACGTCGTTTTATCCATCAAAAGCAAAAAAAAAAATTAAAAAGGTGGGAGGCAGCATTTCGATCTAGAGGCAGTCCTCCCTCCCCTCTTCTTTCTTTCTTTTTTTCTGCTGCTGACGAATCCTAACGCCCTTACTTCCTTCCTTCGTTCCTCGTTTCAGCCGCTGTCGACGCTACCAACAGCCGCTAGCTTCCGATGTTGCCGCTCCGCCACTCATCGCTGCCGTGACGCCATCCACTGCTCTTAAGGTATGTATTTTGTTGTTGTAATATTTTAATAATTTAATACATTAAATTAGTTTTTTGGGAATTTTATTTATAATAATACTAATTTAGCAAATAAATAGATAATTAATTAAGAATTTGAATTGTATTAGGTTATGTTGAATTATAATCTAGGGATTTGAATTGTATTACTTTAGGGATTTTAGGGATTTAAATTAGGAAATTAGAGATTTAATTAGGGATTTGAATTAGAGATCCAATAATACACTTTATGTTAAATTGAATGAAATATTTT
>CAOJCR012387022.1:0-15275 GCA_948330485.1 Euphorbia neoarborescens | reverse complement strand
CCTTCTCGCGATATACATACGATATGCAAATAGACTAACTTCTACGTTATAACTCCAAACATCTATTAATTAACCAAGCATTCAAATGGAGTCTTATAGACTGTTTCTTCATAAAGTTCACTACTAAAAGTGAATCTACTTCCACCTCTACTTGTCTAAAGCCCCGGTTCCAAGCAATTTCCCGTCTAACATATAGACCCCATAACTCTGCTAATAAAATTGTGTAGGATCTAATATTTACTCCGTATCTAAGTAACCAATTTCTATTACAATCTCTAAATAAACCCCCTACTGAACCTAACTCATTAGTGTTTTTATAAGCTCTATCAGAATTAAGCTTTATCCAATTTGGTGGTGGTGGGCTCCACGCAATTTATAGATGGGAAACTAATGGCCGGCACCACTGCCCATCCTCACCGTATGTCGATAAGTAATCCACAGCCTACATATGGATGAAATTAGCTACATTTGTAGGTTTGGATTTATGTTCAAATAGATGCAGGTTTCTCCATTTCTAGATCCATCATGCTGTAGTAGAGAAAAAAATCAACCATGTACTGGATTTTATGCAAGCTATCATGTTAAGATTAGTCCAGATCCAATTACTTAAATCCATCCCAAAGAACGAAGCTTAAAACTGAGCAGGGACAAGAAGCTTCCAAATGTTCTTATATTAGCTGCTACACAGTCCCTTAAAACATGCAGGACACTTTCATTGCTTGAACAAAAGGGACATTCTGTAGAGTTCTGCAAATTCCTTTTAGCAATATTTTCATTAGAAAGAATGCTGCCATGAGCCACTAACCAAAGAAAATAAAGTACTCTCTCTAGCACATGAGTAGTCTATAGAAGCTTCTATGAGCTATTGTCCATTGCTTGAGATGCATCGGAAATCAAGGCGTAAGGTGACCCAACCGAAAAGCATTCGTCCGATGCAACTCTCTATCCCCAATCATCAATCACATTATCAACGACACATCTATTCCTATAATTAATAACATCACAGTTGAAGGTAGAAAATGTGTAAATAGCTCCCATTACCATCCCCTACCATGGTCCCAGTAGTCTGCAATAGATAAATTGACTTTTAAAGGTGTAATTGTTATGGCCACAAAAAGAAGTAGTGGATGATCACCAGACCAAACATCCAGCCAAAAGCAAATTGACCGTCCATTACCCATAATACTCCTTAATCCAATCTCGAGTACCATGCGCCCTTTAGAAATATCCCTCTAGACATGAGAGTTTAAAGGACCACATTTAAAAACCTTCAACCCGTGTATAGATCCCCCATACTTAGCCCTAAGAACTTTCACCCACAAAGCATCTACCTCAGTTAAAAATCTCCATCCTGACTTCACAATAAGAGCAATGTTCATTTTATTTGCACTTTGGAAACCCAAACCTCCTTCTTGGTAGGGCTGACATACCTTATCCCAACGAACAAGGTGAATTTTATTCTTCTCATCCGAGCCACTCCATAGGAACCTACGAAGACCTCGATCAATTCTATCACAGATACTTTGAGGAAGAACTTTGGATTGTATTACATATTTTGGAATTGAAGCAATTACTGACCAAGCCAATGTAGCTCATCTCGTAAATGACAACATTTTAGATTTCCACCCAATAAGTCTGGAGTGAACCCGGTCCAATATATATTGATATTGTTCCTTAGACTTGCGAGACTGAATAATCAGAACAACAAAATAGATACCAATATTCATCATGGCAGCTATCCCAACACCTACGCTTATAAAATCTCTACTTGCCGGAGTAACATTTTCGGAGAAAACGATCTTGGACTTGGCTAGATTAACTTTTTACCTAGAGGAATCGCAAAACTTATTCAAAATACCCTTAACGATGTTCACTTGATCCATACTTGCTTTAGCCAAGAGAATAATATCATCAACAAAAAAAATATGGGACAAAGTTGGGCTGCCTCTAGATAACTTAACAGGCTTCCATGATTTAACCATGCACAACATCTAGAATTTTATGACTCAACCTTTCTAGGAAGAGAATAAAGAGATACGATGATAAAGGTCCCCCTGACTCAAACCTCTCGTGGGAGAGAAACTCTGAAGCTGGTCCCATTCCATAGCACTCTCGTATCTACAGAAGCAATACAATCTAATATCAACCTAATCCAATGAGCTGGCAACTTGAGTTCTTCAAAAGTATCTCGTAAAAATTCCCAACTAATCCTGTTGTAGGCTTTCTCTAGGTTAATTTTAAGGACCATGGAACCTTTATATCCCTTCATTCTTTTAAAAGAGTGAATAGCCTCTTGTAGAAGAATCACATTGTCTGCTATTTGTCTACCAGGAATGAAACTACTTTGAAACGGACTTATCAAGTCAACTAGAAATGGCTTCAACCGGTTCACCAATCATTTAGTGATACCTTTATAGATGACATTACACAGACTGATCGGGTGAAATAGCGAGACTTTAACTGGGAAGAGACCTTCGGTATCAACAAAATGAGATTCTCTCCCAACCCAGGTTCTAAGATGCCATGATTAAGTGCTTTTAACACACAACCCACAACAGCCGGCTTGATAACCGTCCAATTATTCTGGAAGAAAGCAGTGTGGAAACCATCAGGTCCAGGTGCTTGAAAGAGAGATATTGAGAAGAAAGCTGATCAAACCTTAGAAGCAATAAAAGGATGATAAATGTCATTATTATCTAGACCTAACCAGCCTTCGAAAGAAATCGTAGACTGTAATCTGGGTCTCGTACAAACCTCCTTCGTATATAGCTTGCAAAAGTAGTTAAAAACTATGCTTTGAAGCTCACCCTCATCCCATATCCAAGTTCTATTATCATTACATAGCCTAGTAATCTTATTTTGTCTCCTTCAGATGATGGTAAAAGTGTGAAACTACCGCATATTCCTATCCCCCATCATGATCCATTTTTTCCTCACTTGCTAAAACTAATAGATTTATTCCTATTCTAGTACTACATTCAGCTCCTCCATCAGTCTCCTTTCAAATCCAAGTAACCCACCATGCACATACATACCAAGCTAGCTTCATACCCCGGCCAGTCTAGACATTAAATGTTTCTTATGATAGAAGATATGGCCAAACACTTCTCTATTTCAACAATAAATCTTATTATTAAAACCCCTTAACACTTCTACAATCAAGCTCAAACTCCCTGGGTTCCATTCCTTGAGTAGGAAATCACCAAAACCAGGATGGCTTAACCGAGAACCTTGAAAGTGGAACGTTTTGTTGCAGCTACCCGGAGGTATGTTATTCAAATCAATCTTAATAGGAGAACAATCCAATTTTATTATTTGTAAGTGCCTTCCTACTGCTTCTGGAAAGGAGAGATGACATTCGGTATTATAGAGGTATCTATCCAGGTAACATGCAAATCTTGTACGAAGAGTGTAACCCCAAAACCAAGTAAATTGCGGACCCGTAAAGCCCAGATCAACCAATTATAGATTGTTAATCCACTGAATAAAATTGTTGCACCTTTGTATGATCTTCCGTTCCCCCTTGTTTCTCATCTCTCGATTTAATACAATTGAAGTCACCCTTAATTAACTATGGCCCTACCACCTTCTTGCTAAGTTCCACCATGTCATTTATA
This sequence comes from Euphorbia neoarborescens, assembly GCA_948330485.1. Taxonomy (NCBI): domain Eukaryota; kingdom Viridiplantae; phylum Streptophyta; class Magnoliopsida; order Malpighiales; family Euphorbiaceae; genus Euphorbia; species Euphorbia neoarborescens. The sequence continues at coordinate 11,658 of CAOJCR012387022.1, read as the reverse complement.
AATAGCCTCTTATAAATTGTATTTGGATATACATAGACAGCTGTCAAGTACCAAGGTTGCCCCTAATGAGAGATATTAGGATAGGTAACCTTGACATGGAAAAATTGCTTATTTCTTTCCAAAATACTCAAATTGACAGTAAAGGCCTTCCAAAAGAGCCAAATCCTCCTTTAAAATCTTCAGCCTCAATTCTGTCATAATTAGAGAACTGAAATTTCTTGCAAACCTCATCAGCTTAAAGGCCACTGATTCTCATTTCTATTAAAACTAGGATGCTCGACGAATAAGTCTTGATAAAATGTTTTAGAGCTCGATGAAAGACTGGGTCACCGGCTCTGAAGCAATTCCATATGATAATCTTCATATAAAATAAACGTAATTCGGGCCGTAAATAGCTCCTCTTGACCGTATATCTCTATGTTCGGATTCACATTCTTTAGAGTCTCATTGCATAGCTCATCAATATGCATAATCTCACAATGATATCCCCCATTCGTATCGGTTTACATGTCTTCAAAAACTTTATGGGCTATAATTTTGACAGGAGATATTGCTTGTCCCTTCCCTCTAACTCTTTTGGTCCTATGTTGAGGAGACAAATAGCAATTGGTAGGTAAAAGCGGATCAATTTCATAAGACTTAAGCAACTCATTCTATAAACTTTAAAAGTTGGCAAAAAAAACTCTTAAACTATAACAAAAATACTGTATAAAAATCATATTTAACGTTAAAAACACGTTGACATAAATAGAAAAAAAGTATCAGCATGGATGGATAAAATGGAGGTTTAACAAAATTTGTTTAACTATTTAGGATTTAGGTCATCTTCTTATTTTGAAGGCATCATCTTCTTTCTAGTTCCTTTTCTACTTTTTTTTTCCTTTTCATCAGTTATTATTTTTTCTTCCCCAGTTTGTTCTTCTTCATCTCGTTATGCCTTCTTCATCGAGTTTTGTTCCTGTTCCTAATTCTGTAATCAATGTTGAGTATGAGTATAACAATAATCCAAGAATGTGTTTGTGAGCTGAAAGCTCCATGATGGCTTTCATGGAGTAAAGAGAATCTTGATTGAAGATTCTATGATATCACTATGTTTGTTCATGTTTTTAGGAACTAGATATGTAACTGGAATAATTGGTAAATTAACAAAGTTATTGAAAGATAACGAGTGTCAATTTTTTTATATGGCATAAAGATGTTTATGTTTTCTTGAATTAAATTTGTAATTGGGAATTTTTTTTAGAAAGTAGGGTTTTCTATTTGTATCTGATGAAATTAATGTGGTTATTGAAGCATAATGGGTGCTGATTTTTAGATGGCATAATGATCGAATGTTTCAACGAGCAAAATTGGTGATCAATGAGTTGAGAAAGCAAAACAAAGCTTTATGGGCTACAGTTAATCGATACAAGTATGATGAATAAGTGATAATGAAATTCAATGCCAGAGAAGATTTTATGAGATGTATGAAGAGAACAGAATCCTAATGTAAAAAATCAGAAGATAAGGAAGAAGAAAATTTTCATTCTTTTATTAATAATTTCTTGGGTTTTGATTCTATTGTCTATTTAGAATATGTATAAGATGTGATTATGTATTTGTGTTTAGCTTTAGATTACGTATTAGAAAGGTTTGATGTGAAATTATATATAGGATGTTCTTAGGTAAAATTATATGTAGAGTATATGTACGATATGTTATGTTGATTGTACTATTTGAAATTTTGCACAAATTAAATGGAGAATTTGGAAGTGCTTGTGCATTAGATATTATTGTTTTTACTTTTACAAGTTCACGGATAGAGATTTCATTCATCGATGAACATTATGAAAATAGAAATAATCTTATTAGGAAAGGAAGCCAACCTTTAAGGGTAATGCATAAAGGAAGCATGCAGTATAGTTTTACAAAATGGGATTAAAAAAACTAGGAACCATATTAAACCACTAATTGTTTATCTTGTACACTTGAGAATAGTTAATAATTCAAAGAAATTATGATGACATGTCTATTATAATTTATTTACATGTATTATACATTTAGTTAGTTTTATTATGCAAAGATACTTTATGAACTTCACCACGTTGCTGCATAAGTAACTAATAACTTGTTGTAAAACATTATATATGTTTCTAATAACTACTTAGGTCTCATTAGAAAGAAAAAAGCACAAAAAATAGGGCAAGTAATTAACTAAAACCCAAGTTCTCCTAAAGCCCAAAAGAAATGACAATTGTTTACATGTCAATGTCTATAAATTTACTGGTCATTATTAAAGACCATAAAACTTGTAATTAGTCCTACATATATCTATTGGTCATTGTTTAAGACCACAAAAATAGGCCAAATGTTAAGTACTAATAATTATTTAAGATCACAAAATTTACATTACTAAGTACATATTCCAAATGGCATCTCTTTCATAACATTTCAATTTATCCATCAGTTGTTAACTCTTTCTTTCCCCTTCCAAGTGTCTTTACATTACTTAAATGGTAAGTCATTTGGTTGAGAAACTTGTGAACCATCACCGATAAACACAATCTTTCTTATTCCATTGGGTTGGCTATAAACTCGTGTTCTTGTTCTTTTGATATTTCTCTCTAAAGGGATTGGGAAAATAAACCTCAAGATCAACTTCAATTTCATCGTGTTCATCCTATTGACAAGAAATTAAATGCTAAAACTTAATTTAATACTTAAAATTATGCTTTCATAATAATAACTTACTTCAGTTTCATTTTCATATACATCATTTTTAGCTTGAGGTAAACATTATCCTTAAGGTTCACTTTGTATTCTTTTGTTCCTACTAGAGGATGATAGAGTCTTAAAGAACATCTTCCTAATATCCTCATATTTAATGCCTACTTATTGGTCATTCTAATCTACTTGTAGCTCATCATCAATAACTTTGTTATTTTTGCCCCACCTTCAATCTCTACAATGTAAAAAGTTTGATAAGTTTCCCTCTATACAATTCATAGAATTCATACAACTTATTATATGATTCGTAAAATTTAATATACAATTCAAAAAGTTTGATAATTTTCTATCTATAGAATTCTTACATTTCAGAAAATTCAATCCAGGAAAAAACTAAATTATGAAATTAAAAAATAGTAAATTTATGGTACCTTTTGACATATTCTTTTGTTGTGTCCTGCCTTTTTAAAAATACTACATCTCATCGGTGTATACTTTTTTTATAAGTTTTGCATTCCACTAGAATTATCAAGCTCAGTTTCTTCTTTTATTCTCTTTTTATTTGATCTGTCTAGTCCCTTTGTCGCCTTGGGTGGTTCCATTGGCTAGTCGTTTCACATTCCCAGAATCTCTTTCCTCTTATTGGTTGCATTTTGAGCTTAAATGCTAACTTAAACTTGGATATGTGGTAGTACCTATAAATGATTAATTTATACATTATAGATTATTTACACATAAAATTAACATAAATGAATCGGCATACAACTTGTCATATATATCTTGAAATTCTTATTGAAGGGTCAATCTTTACATGCCTCATGCTCACATAGCATGAGGACATGAATACTTATTAGCTCCTTAGGAGAACATGATTTGTCTTGGATGGATGATGATGCAATAGTTATTGACCTTTTACGCTAATGAATGATTATTTCCAATTTTGATTAGGTGAGAAGTCAAAGGAATAAGAAATTCAGGAAAGGCCTCCAAAATTCGAGTCAAACAGTTAATAGTTAAAAGTTAAAAAGCTTAAAATTTATAATCGTCTAGATGTAGATTATAGCCACACATCTATATAATTTAGTCGTGCGGGTTTGATTAACACCTGTCTGGTTTGAGGAATTTTATTTCTGTACATTCGTAACTATAGATGCACAAACACAGTTATAACCTGATAAGTAATGATATTATTGATCACGTACAATAACTGATTCACAATCTCCTAAATCATAAATTTTTGTAAAAACTTAACGAATGGGAACAACAAAGGTCAAAATTTTCTATTGATCAAAACTCAAAAATAATTGTTGCACATAATTTATAGTATCTATGAGCTAGGGTTAAACTTTTAGAAATTACAGAGCATCATAGAAACTTTTCAAAATTTACAATTAGGTCCCTAAAATCACAAAAATGTCAAATTAAAGGCCTAAACAATATTTTTTGTTCGAAAATCAATAGACCCAAAGTAATAACTTTTGACCATTAGCCCAATTATGATGAGAATGGATGACCACCACTTGAAAATTCCACCAAAAAAAACTTTTAAAGTTATTCAAAAATGTCCTTGATCTAAAAATTGAAAAGCTTGCTCAATAACTGCATCATAACCGCTCGGTTTTAATTTTTGGACCAGTTCAGAAAATAGAGTCTGAATTAAATATTTAAATAGGTTAACTAAATTTAAAAACCTGGATAGCTCTAAATATATATAATATTGTCCAAACAGAATAAGGAGGAGCAACATTATTTTACGAGAGAGAAGTTTTTACGAAGAGAAAAAAAATTTGGTGAGAAAAAACTGGAGTTACGATTTCAAAAATAGAGAAATTTTCTCATGGTTTTTGCTGCTTCTCTTTCTTTTTCGAAGAAATTTCAGAGATAAACTGGATCAAATCTATTGATTTCAAATTGATATGGACTTTTGAAAATTATCTTTTTTATTATTGCAACCTAAGAAAATACTATGAGATATAATCCATAGAATCACATTGAGTGTGGATATACTTTCTGGATTTAGTTTGAATCTCTTAAGAACCATATTCTAAGCAAATTTGAATCGAAAACCTAGCCAAATCGATACTAAACCTGGACTTTGGGTTAACAAATAAAATTTTTCTTCATTAGATTTCTCCATAAATGTGAAGAATCTCGACTAAAGTTAACCCTTAGACCTTGTAAATCCTTTCTATCTTCTATTTGTGTGGTTGTTTTGTTTGTAATTTAAGTCTATTCATTCAATAATATTTTCTATTTAGGTATGTTAAGGGCGTGCAACCATTATCTTACCAGCACAGCTAGAGATTATATCCACACGGATATAGTCTATAGTCAGGCAGGATGTTGATGATAGCTATAGTGTTTTGATACTGGGAATAATGGAATCTAATGATTTCTTCTTAAACATGGCAAGTCATAGCCACACAACTATAGTATTACCTATATGGGTATAAATAATAGCCATATAGCCATAACCTAACCCAACAAGTCAGATCTGGAGTAAAAATCAATTCTCCTCTATTTATGATTAGAATAAGATACAGATCAATTAATATTTATACAGTTATTTACTTATAGTTGTACGACTTGTTCTAATCAAAGCGAAAATTCTTTTTATATTTACTTTTTGGATGATAAACAATCGTATGACTATATTTTTATATTTGTGGAATTGACTTATGGCCATATGATTATTTATAAATTGACAGTACTTTTGTTTGTCTTGTTCTTAAGTGTTTGACCTAGATTCATTTTCTTGTACACATCTGTATGTTAGAAAACTGAGCTAAGAATTTAGGTTAGGGACGTTAGAACATTTCATTGAAGGAAACCCCATGTTTTTGAATATTTAACCCACTTGTATGCATGTGAAAATGATTAAAACTCAACCCAAATATTTTGAATATAAAATGATTTTCTAATCCTATCACTGCACTTTCAAAACCGATTCTAGTTGGGCCTAACCTTTTGGGTTTACCAAACTATCCCCTACATGTATGACCCTAAGATATCTAATCTATCCCCTTCTATTGCATGTCAATATCATGTATCCTAGTTGAGTCCAAAGTTTTGTATTTGAGCAAACCTTTGTGGATGCAGGGTAGTAGGTATAGGGCAGGTGAATGTAAAGATTTATTTCATTTATATATCTATTTTTAATGCAACCTCTTAGTTTCTCATGCAAACGAGGTGATTGTAACTTGCTCCCCTTTATGTTACCATTTGTATCCCCTTAGAGTTGGTTTGGTGAAAGTTGTAAATGTGTGTTTAGTTTTCATTATTTATTTATATGCTTTCCCTGTATGTGTAATCAAAAAATAAATAGAGAAGAGAAAATTGAGGCCTTATGCAATTTTATACAGATTTGTTCATTCACTAATTTTAAGTAAAGGAAAGGGATTAATAGGTTCTCATCCGTATCCAAATATTGTTCATTAAAAATAGCAACAATAGGACAAATCAGAGGATATAAAATTATAATTTTCTGAATCTAAATTATATTTCATTGGATGTAAACATTAAACATTACCTCCTTATCTTGCAATCGAAAAATCACTTTACCTCCTTGGACATCAATCAATGTTCTACCCGTTGCAAGAAACAGTCTCCCAAGTAGTATCGACACTGCAACATCTTCTATATCTAAAAACACAAAATCAGTAGGAAATATAAACTTATATACCTTTACTGGACTGTCTTCCAAGACACCTTGTGGTTTTGTAATAGATCCATCCGCAAGCTATAGTGTCATAGCGGTGGATTTTTGGTCTCCCACACTAAGCTTTCTAAACATTGATAAGGGCATAAGATTAATGTTTGTGCCCAATTAGCAAAATGCATTATCAATCTTTGTATTCCCTATCTGATAAGGAATAGTAAAACTTCCTTGATCCTTCATCTTAAGTGGAAGCTTATTTCTTATTCTCATTGAACATTTTGAAGTCAACACCACCACTTCGTCTCCTTCTAGCTTTCTCTTACCAGTAAGTAACTCATTAAACAATTTATCATATTTAGAATCTCTCGAAGAGTCTCTATCAATGGTAGGTTTATTTTTAATTTTTTAAACATTTTAAGGAATTTAGAATACTTTTGATTAAGTTGGTTTTGTCTAACCCATTGAGGTAAAGACAATTGAGGCACATGAACTTGAACTGGATCAGAAGTTTTCTATTTTTCTAGCACATTACAAGGAATATCAGAATTTGGGTTAGGGTTGCTTACCTCTCCTGACCCATACTTACTTGTGCTGATGGAGGTTGTTAGTAGTCTCAGAATCTGTTTCATCCACCTGATTGACACTTACAACAGTGATTGAGTGGGCTATCACCCTCAATTTTTTGTTTGGGTTTTGTTTGATAGTACTTGGGAGATTGCCTGAGGCCTCTGCTGTGACTCTCTGTTCATCTTAGCTATTTTATTTCCCAAATCCCTACAACACACTTCATTGTTGGCAAGCCGAGCTGATATGTCCGTTAGTAAAGACAACACAACATTGTCTTACTTCTGAGGAGGCGGTTGTTGCTAAGATTGGTTATACTAATTCATCGGGGTCTTACCTAACCCCTAGTTATAATGCTCATGATGAAAATTGGGAGAATCTTTCAGCACGTTTTAATTATTTCCATATGAAAAATTAGGGTGTTGAAATGTCCTCCCACAATTATTATTATAATTATTATTGTAAGCAAAATTATAGGAGTTAGAATTATCATACCTAGGGTTACCTTCTACATAGCTTACATTTTCAGAACCTTGGGTAAATGGGTTGCCCACTTCACACTCTTTACCTTGATGATCTCATCCACATGTAACGCACAATACCAGTTGTTGTGCACCGTTCAAATTCAATCAAGACATCATCATGCCAAGCTTTTTGTTCATCTCTTCCATTGTAGGACTAAACTATCCCACATCAGCCATATGTACATCTCTTCTAGATAGAACCTTGGGCTACCCCAACGTACTCTTTCTTGCCAACTCCTCTATTCATTCCTCCACTTGAGCAGATGTCTTGTTAAAGATGTCCCACCTACAAAAGAATCTATAATAGCATAATTTTCTGGGTTTAAAACATGGTAAAAAGTACTTACTTGAGTGAAACGTGGCAGATCGTGATAAGGACAATTCCTAAGCAGCCTCTGGAATCGCTTCCAAGATTTATTCATCGTCTCTATCCTAAATTGACGAAACACAATAATCTAATTTTTCAAATGAACTATCTTGAAAGAGGGGAAGTAATACACCAAAACTTATTCCTCCATCAGGTCCTAGGTAGTGACAGAACTAGGCCTTAAAGATTTGTACCACTCCACATCTCCTCCACTCGGTGAGAAAGGAAATATCTTCAACTGAACGACATCTTGAGATACTCCATTCAACTTTACTGTATCTGTAACCATAAAAAATCTATCTAAATGGTTATTAGGGTTTTCATATATAGCATTTTTTGTGTAAAATAGAAAGGCACGATGAATGGTGCCTAATTCTATATGGAATCACAAAACATGGCATAAGAATTAATGAAAAACAACATTTTTTGTGTAAAATAGAAAGGCACAACGGATGATGCCTAATTCTATATGGCATGGCAAAATATGGCATAAGAATTGAGCAAATTAGCATTTTTTTTTTGTAAAATGGAAAGACATGATAGATGATGCCTAATTTGATATAGCATGGAAAAACATGGTATACGAATTAATAAAAAACGACATTTTTAGTGTAAAATGGAAAGGTATGATGGATGATGCGTAATTCTATATAGCATGGCAAAACATGGCATAAGAATTGAAAAAAACAACATTTTTGGTGTAGAAAGGAAAGGTATGAAGGATGATGCCTAATTCTATATGGCATGGCAAAACTTAGTATAAGAATTAATGAAAGACAACATTTTTGGTGTAAAATGGAAAGGCATAATCGATGATGCCTAATCCTATATGGCATGGCAAAACATGGCATGTGAATTGAGAACTGAGTGATTAGATGAAAACAAAAAGGCAGGATATATGATGCCTAATTCTATATAATATGGCAAGACATGGCATAAGAATTGAAAAGTGGCTGATTATATGAAAACAGAAGGAACAATATATAATGCCTAATTCTATATGACATTGCATTACATGGCATAAGAATTTTATACAAAAATAGAAATGCATGACAGATAATGCCTAATTCTATATGATATGTTATTACATGGCATAACAATTGAGAAATGACAATAAATTTGATTCATGGAATTATTTCTATATGACATGGCAATGTGTATCTTGTAGAAAGGACTGATATGAAATGACATACTAATCTATGAAATTATTTCTACACGATATTGCAAAGTGTGTTATGTATAAAAGAGTAATATGAATTGGCATACTGTTGTGCAAAATTATTTCTACGTGACATGAAAGTGTGTGTCTTGTAAAAAATACAGATGTGGAATGGCATATTAATGTGTGTGATTATTTCTACATGAGATGATGGTGTGTGTCATGTAGAAAATACGGATATAGAATGGTCGTTTGGAATGTGCACAATATTGAGGTGAATGCTGATAATTCACACAAGTGCATATGGCTGTAGAAAATTGTGGTTAGAAATATCATGCAAAATGATGTGAAATGTGTTTGAAAATTCATAAGATAATGCATATAGCTATCAAAAGATCATGGTTAGCATAATTTCTACATGCAGGTGAGGTGATGTTGAGGGATGACATGTGAAAATACATGATTTACATTGGGCAGAAAAGTAAACATATAGCATACGAACGGACCTAATCCATTGTTATTACTCTAACATGGTCAAAACGTTTCTAACATTCCTAGAAGGGGGTCTCTTTGTCATTAGGTGTCCTTATAACCGGAGAGGAACACAAATGGAACTTTCTCAAGATTGTCGGGGCTTTTTGGAAGACTTAGAGTGGTGTGTGTAATGAGTGTGTGTACTATAATGCAATATAAATCCTTAAATAGAAAGATGAATATTTAAATTTCTTAAAATGCGATTTTATTTGAAGGCAATTTAATGGCAGAGTTTCTCGAGAAAAGCCTTTAAAAGATTTTTCCAAGCAGAAAAACCATTTTCAAAAATAAGCAGAAATTTTTTTTTGAAAAGGTTTAGGAAAATAGTTTTAAATTTTGCAGAAAGGATTTTGAAAACAAAAATTTTTGTGGAAAAGATTCTGAAAACATTTTTGAAGAAAAATTTTAAAAGTATAAAACTATTTTTGAATAAAAATCTTTTAGTTTAAAAGATTCAAAACCCCAGTGAAGTCCCCACTATGAGCGGACGAGCCTTTTTGAAGGGGACAGTTTCAGAAAACTTAATTTGTCGACTTCAATAAACTTAATTTTAATTAGGGTTCCAACAATCTCCCCCGTTTTCATGATGACAAAATAATTCAGCATATCTTATAATTGTTTGAAATGTCAAATTTTCAATATCAGAGCGAGTACTGAGAAATAGTTCAAATGAGTTAGGTTTAGAATTAAAAAGAGATCAATCACAGAAATTCTCAAATAGGGGTAATCAATATCAGAGCGAGTATTGAGAAAATAAATGATATCTGAACTTACTAAGAATAAACTGATGAATTGATAGGTATTTCATTTCATATAAAGTGATATAACAGTACATAGCATGAAATGAAATGCAAAAGGAAGAAAAAAAAAAGAGAACTAAGTCCTAAAGAAACTAAGTTGTTGAAGGACCGGACTTAGGATCGGATGCTCTCTCCCCCGTTTTGTCAGCATCAGTGTGAGGAGTAACTCTCCGAGAGTTAAGATCCTGAGAGCTTCGCTGAAGTTGGTAGAGATGAGAATGTAAGGCAGTATTGAGCTTACTCCATTGGATCTGCACATCCTGAGAAGCATTTTTCATGAGCTCATTACCCAGGAAGGTTTATACCTTTGTGTTTCACATGGCATGTGTGGAAACTTGTGATGTAAGTGTTTGGAAGGCACGAAAGAGATAGCCAGACATGGCCTTGACCTCATACTCAATCTTAGTTGCCTTGGCCATATAAGCATTAATGTCAGCAGACATTTTTTATTGATGAGCACGAATGGTCTCTAAGGCAGCATTTTAAGGAGCATTTAGATTTGTGACAGTGTTGATTTGTTCGCTCAAACTCTGATAATGATTAGTATTCAGCCTTGTGAGAGATTGAATCTCAGATTGTAGTTGTGTCTTGACATGCAAGGCATACATTGTTGGAGGGGGCAAGGTTTTGACAAAAGATTGAATCTCATTGAGTTGACCTGTCATGCTGAGCTGAACTGATGCCATTCTAGCTACTAAGGATAGTGAGGAAGTGGAGGCCTACGAAATTAAAACATTGTGTATTGTGGCCTTCATACTGTTGATTTCATTCATCAGCATCTGAAAATCTTGAAGACTGACTGGCGCTTGAGCTGAGGAAAGTGGTGGTTGAGGCAGCTGTGAACGAGGTTGATCAATAAGATTTTGAACCATATTGGATACAGGATAAACTTGTGTCTGAGGTAAAGGTTGAGAGGTTAATGGAGCTGAGGAGAGAGTAGGAGGTGGAGTGGATGATGATGGTATTGGGAGAGAAATAGGAAAAAGTACTGAACTTAGATTAGGAAATGGAACCTCATACCCAGATGTAAAGTGGGGAGTAGTTATTTGTTCAGTACCTGTTGAGAGCTCAGTATGACCTTCCAGGTTTTGATCAGATGGGAAATCATCTGAGGGACCATCCTCAACATTTATTATTACAGTTGGTTGAGGTTGAGTGGTTGCAAGTAGTTGTAGTAAAGATGAAGAAGTTGGGATAGGAAGGGTTAACTGAGGAATTGTTATTTGAACACATTTAGAAGATTCAGACTTAGTAACCACTCCTTGAGAAGTTTCAGTTCTCCTATGGATTGGGAAATCAGGTAAGGTGTTGAGAGAGACTGAAGGATTGGAAGACTTGGATAGAGT
>CAOJCR012386594.1:0-11811 GCA_948330485.1 Euphorbia neoarborescens | reverse complement strand
TTTCATCTTAATAATATATGTAGTACTGTGAGTGGACAAAAAATTAATAGGGAACACTGTGAAGCGCACAGGGACTTTAACAAATATTCCAATAAAAATTAGGTTTAGAAAAGGTTCATATGGAGTCGCCACCCGGATCGGCTCAATCAGAAAAATTAGTATGGCTGAACTGGATGAGGCCACCATACAACAAAAGATAGAGATTATAGGTACGGGATGATTTACTTACTAGTTTGGAAATTGGAATTAAAATATGCATTCAAATAGACCTAATTCATTTTAATTTAAACATGTGACGTTCATGCGAGAAAGTAATAAATAAATATAATATTCACAATATTACAACCTTTGCACAACAAACAACCTTAGGGGGTACAGTTGATAGAAATATGGGAAGGGGGTACAAGCACCTAAATTACATGCAAAATCTATATGCCATGACAATTTATAATATTTAGAAAATAAATAAATAAACACACCATATGACCCAACTAAAAATCCGTAAAACAGACAATAGTTAATCACTCCCAAACATGATAATCCCAAAATTTGGTTAACTTTAGAATTATATTTTAACACCTGGTAGAAATATGGCATAGAGAATTCTGGATTTAAAGAAAATATGTTTAGCCCAAATTACATGCATTACATGTGAGGTGGGTTTGGGTAGGTTATTCCAAGATATATGGATATCCCATTCATAGGGCTCCTAATAAATATTCTGAGTATTTATATATGAAATAATATGAATTAAAACACGAATATGGAAATAATAAAATTAAATTGGAGTTTGGAAGAATTCAATAAACATGAAATAATATGATTAAATCATGAATATTAAGGGAATAAAATTTAATTGGAATGAAAAAGAATTGAATTGTAGAATTTTTGGAAATCAAGAGAAAAAGGTTCTTTGATTTAATAAAATACTTTTGCGGTATTATGGAACAGGTGGGTTAAAATTCCAAATCCCAAAAGGAGAAAATACAATAATAATAAATCCCTAATTAATCTTCATCGAATTATGTTGGAGTCCTATTTAAACTTTTGACTTTACCAGACAAAAAGGACAATTCCAAATTCAATATTTCAGTTAAAATAATTGGAAATAAATATTAAGATTTTATAATACCATTTTGATAAAAGATCCATCAAAATGCTATATTAATCTTTAAACAATAAAATAAAAACTTTAATAACAAAATCAAATTTTAATGTAAAAAAAAGAAAATGAAAAAATAAGAAAAAGAAAACAAGAACAAAGAACAAATAGAAGAATGCGCATAAAAGAAATAAATAAATAAAATAAGAGATTTTTTAGTTCTTCAAGATTACCTTGATTGAGTAATTCCAAAAGCGGATCCTAGATTGCATCGAGAATTAAAATGGTTTGATAAGCGAAAGAATTTTTAGGCATTTGAGAGTTTATTTTTGAATAAAAGAGTGAATTTTCTCAAAAATTTTTGACCCCTTAGAGTGAACTAGGACTGCCAATTGATTTAAATCGGGACAGAAAAGATAAGCCGATCAGTTCAATTTTAAGCTAACCGGGTTGACTTTAGATAAAGGCCAAAAGATGGGCCGATCGGGGTTAACTTTTGAGCTGACTGGCTCAAAAGCAAATGAATGGCAAGAATGGTCTGGCCGGTTCAATTTGAACCGATCGACCCATAAAGGAAGAGCCGATCAGCTCAAATTCAGCCGGTTTAGGCTGATCAGCTCAAATTCATGTGTGAATTTGTATGCTTGACATGTATGAACATATACACTTTTCATATGTGAACTTGTATCCTTGACATGTATGAACATATGCACTTGTCATGTGTGAACTCGTATGCTTCACATGTATGAACATATACGTTTGAAGTTAGCTTTTATGTGCAAATCATTACTAAAACATTTCTTTGAATGTGTATGATTGAAAACTTTCCCTAGCCATAGTGAGGCATAAGCATGCTTGTGCTTTGTGTGTGATGAGCATGTCTCGCCTTATGTTTTGAAAAACCTATTATTGCTTAATGGCTTGATTTGATATAAAATTCCATGGAGCAGTTTGAGCGCAAGGTTTTTCCCTAGAGCGATGATGAAACCGGTACTTGCCGATGCCTTTTTACTCTTTCATATTCACTTAAGTTAGTCAAGAGAAATCCGAAGACTCCGACATCTGTGTGACAAAGGGACCGAACCAAGTAATTTCTCGAACATTTATTGACTTGAATCCGGGAACATGAGGCCCAAAGCCCGTTTGGATTCAACCCATCTAAAAACCCACACACTCATCCATAACCCATAAATTTCAAATGATTAAAACCTTTTTCACACCCTAAAAATCAGAATATGAATCTGATTTTTTCCAAAAGAAAATAGAACGAAAAGAAATGTCTCATTCAAGGAAAAGATTCCATTGGAGATAAGGAAAAAGGAGCATGGGTCACATACTCTTTTTAGGGTGGGACAATCCCTTGCCTTTGGACCAAGAATTCAGAATCAAAGTGGGATAAGAGAGGGAGAGCCACATTTTTTTAGTAGCAACACACATAAAAAAAAATTGTCAATTTTTCCTCTCCTCTCAACTCTCTCTTCTTCATCTCCTTTCTTCTTAAGTTTCCACCATCTTTAACCATCAAGCTCCTCTTCTTTATTTCATACACCATCAAGCTTCTCTCTTTTATCTACTCTATCAAACTCTTCTTCTTTCTTTTCTTCAACTCTATCAAGCTCCTCTTCTCCTTTCTCTTCATCTACTCCACCAAGCTCTTCTTCTTCTTTTTTATCTACTCCAAAAACTCTTCCATTATCATGCCTAAACCTCTTTAGAAAACTCTAAAAGTGAGATATTCCCTCTATAAATCTTCTCACTTTGCGAGTTTCTGCTGCTCACATCAAAGACTCGAGAATATATACTTGGTTCGGTGTTCGGTTTCTTTAGTAGAGACAAACAAACGATGCGAACTCATAACACACTAACTTGAGGGGTATACACTATAAGGGTGATCTATGAGCTCTAAACTCCCTTCACCACATTTATTTTGTTAACTTGCATGCTGGAAATCTTAGTTTTATGTTTTAATTTATAAGCATTGGCAAAAAAACGGAAAATCAGGTATTTTCATTAAGAACACACGAACTACATCGAATAAATAGCTAACGGTTATAAATCCCTCCTTTGGACATTATTTATGTACCTTGACTATTGTGGAGTTGATGAGGGTGAAAACGACTTAAAATGAGCTAAAACGGACTTAAAATGAGTTAAACGAGATAAGTTATTTTTCGAGTCAAAAGTCATAAAGGTTTGTGTTTTTATGTCAAAATTGCCATTTAACATGTTAAAAATAATTAATTTTGAAGTCCCGAACACCCCGGGGTGGTTTCATGTTCCCGACTAACGATTTTAGATGAGAAAAAAATAAAATGGATAAGAACTGTACTGGAACTCGCCGTGTTCCTTGTTAACACGCTGAGTTCCAGGCCAAAACACGCTGTGTTTTCCAAAAAAGTCGACATGTTTTGGTACTGGAACTCAGATTTGGAAAAATACCCTGGAACACGCTATGTTTCGGCTCAACACGCCGTGTTTCTTCTCGTAACATGTCGTGTTTTTCAAACACATCGGCGTGTTTTTGTGTAACGTGCCTGAGCTCGAGTTTATGTCCCAAAACTCATCATGTTTATTTAGAACACGGTGTGTTCTGGGTCTGATGCTCATTTAATGTTATCTTTTCACCCCTTCTTCTGAAAAATGATCTGGTTTTCGATTTTTAGCCAAATAAATGACTTTTTCTCAAATCAAAACCACTATACCATGCATTTTTACTTAGGTTCTTGTGTGATTTATTCTAATCCCGAAGGGTGCCATTAATTAGCGCGATATTTATTCTGTGTTTGGGACTTATATTTAAATTTTTGCTTTTACATATTTGCATCTAGAAAACCATATCGGGAAGCCGGGTTTAGGGCCTCTAACACAACTCAACGAAGGAAATTATTTCCCAGATTTCTAACTCACGAGATTTGCATGCTCCACATTTAAAAATTGAGCTAAATGATTTCCAAAATAAATGTCACTACAAGCCCATTTGTAAATGAGCCAAAATGTTTTCGGGCCATCACGAGTCCATCTTTCGGCTCAAACCATTCAGTCTGACTAACTGAGTTAGATTGGACGTCCCCCTAATAAATGATCCCGAGCTATTGATTCTCCCTATTCTTAATAAATATCCATTTCAAGCATGATGTTGTGTTACGTGTTTAATTTCACGCTTTAATTCGACATGCTCATGTATGTTTCTCCCATTCTCCCTTTTTATTTGGATGTAAAACCCCCGTAGATAGGATGTCTGTTTTCGATTGGGATGTATAATTGTTTAATTTTTTCATACTTTATTCACTGATTTCGTATGCGTCCTCACATAAATTAAAAATTAAAATCAAATTAGGTTCTTTACAAATAAAAGTACTTCGTTTTCAAAATGTCGTCGATTTCTTTTCATAAGTCTTTTGAAAAAGGATAACTAGATGTCTTGTCCGAACCCAATCTCTAGATCATGGTTTTGGGTTCGAGACTTAGGATCTGAGAACTACCGTGAATTAATTCCTGGTAGAGGTTGGAACCGGGTGGCGACTTTAAATATCGTTTTAAAGATATTCGAGTCCGAGTTTCTTTTAAAACCTTTTCTTTTCACACTTTAATTTTCTTCTTCCAAAAATTTGGACTTCTTTCAAAATCAAAGTCCTAAGGTCCGCATTCGCACTCGCGCTTAATTACCTAAGGATCTGTTTTACTTTCTCAAAGAAAACTTCTCTTTTTGTTTACCCATTTATTCATTTATTTACTTGTTTATTTATTTATTTATGTCAAACTCAAATCATTCCAAAACAAACATAAAACTTTATTTTGAACGTTTTCAAAAAGGTCGCTCGCTCATAGTGGCGACTCCATTGGGGACTACTATTTTCTTTTCAAACTTTCTTTTACAAGAGTTTTCCAAACTTTAGAATTTTGAAAAGGAATTTTGACAAGCCTTTGAAAGACTTTTTCAAAAGACTTCAAGGAAATCGACAACATTTTTCAAAATGAAGTATTATTATTTGCACATTCACATAAGTGGATCTTTACTTTTATGAATTTGCATTTCAGTAGACACACTTTGAACCTCACCATATTAATACCACCATACCTACCCCGATTTCTCAAGAAAGTGTCGCTATGTGCCCACTAGTTGCTCACAAGGACACCTATTGAGTTACCACCGATAGCCTTATACCGTAATCTACTCGTTCGAATCTATTTGGGTAGAGATAGATGGTATATATTGCTATGGGACCCTCCTTTGCTATTCGGACTTTGACCTTCCTATATATAGAAGCTGTAGAAATTTCCCTTAGGATTCCCAAATCATAAAATAAAATGAATCTAGTTTCGACCTTTGCCATTCCCTGTTAATGGAAAAGAGATCCCCACCTAGGAATGGTTAGAGACTTTATACCACGTGGACATATAAGGTTAAAAACTACATTTCGCATGCTACTTGCTCTTGTTTGTGCTTTGTATCCCCTTTACATACATCATAATCAATCATTCCATATATTAGCACACACACATTGTATGCTATGCTAACCCACATCTATGTGCAGCCATATCCTTGTCACACATTCATACCTATGCCATGTCATACATATGCCGTGCCTTAACCAGTATGCCATGTCATCCATATGCATGCCATGTCGTACGTACGTACCTATGCCATGACATCAATATGTCATGCCGCAAAAACACTTTAATATGCCATGTCATCCATATGTCATGTCTCAGCCAATATGCCATGTCATCCATATGCCATGATACCTATGCTATGTCATTCATATGCCATGTTGCAAATACACATCGATATGCCATGACATCCATATGCCATGCCTTAAACAATATTCCATGTCATCCATATGCCATGCCTTGACCAATATGCCATTTCATCTATATACCATGCCATCCACATATCAATATGCCATGCTGCAAATGCATATCGATATGCCATGTCATCCATATGCCATGATACCTATGCTATGTCATTCATATGCCATGTTGCAAATACACATCGATATGCCATGACATCCATATACCATGCCTCAAACAATATGCCATGTCATCCATATGCCATGCCTTGACCAATATGCCATGTCATCTATATACCATGCCATCCACATATCAATATGACATGTCATTCATATGCCATACTGCACACACATCACTATCCCACACCTATGTGTGTTAACGACTAACCCCTAACCGTTGGGTGCGTCACATGACCACACGCGCGTGTTTTAATACAAGTTTATGCCTGTTACCCAACATGTCTATATACACCTTGAGATGTGAGTGCATGTATGATGTCCTCGTGTATCCATGTATGTTCATACATAATATTTAGCTGGTTGATTCATCTCGTCTATTACCATTATTCCCCATAAATATGCATAACACTAGAATTGCATACACGCATTGAGTCTTCACCAGAAATTTGCACTTCATGATTTTACTAATGCTTGTTGTGGTTGCCAAGACCAGTTGAGCTGCTTTCACTATAGATGATATTCAAGAATCAAGAGTTAATGGCTGATAAGGGGCCAATGGAATAGATAAGGACCGTGCAAGCAAAAATCCAGCCTATATGACTAGGTAAGACCTGTATTAAGCTATTGCTGACTGGATGTCCACAGAATAGTTTGTGGGGGCGATCACCAATGTAGTTTCCACTCTACAGAGAACACAAAATCCAAAAGTGATCACTGAACTGGTACCTCCAACAGAGTTAGTAAGAATGGATGAACGAGCACCACATTTTGGGTCAGTGAGGGTAGAGTCAGTACTGGGGGCTAAAGACAAGACATATCTCGAGTTGAGAATGGAAGCACGGTTAGAGAAGCATAATCAGTCCCAGAGAGCATTACTAGACCAAATGAAGGGTCTTTTGAATGTCAAAGAACTTCCTTATACGAAGCCATAGGAGCTTACCGCCTGGGTTTTCCACACACAGGTTTCTAGTATATAAAGGAAAGGGCTGCCCTACTTCCCATATTACTTAGTTTGTGACAATTCTGACCATAGCAGGGCTAACACAGAACCATACAGTCCATGTCTTCCCAACTACTTTGGAAGGGGTGGCCACTAGTTGGAATAACCAGCAACCCAAAAATGTGAAGAAGGAACTAGATATCCTCTCTACTGAATTTATAAAGAACTATACTTACAACAATGTGGAGTTTAAAACCACTTTACAAGACCTGGAAGATATGGTCTAGAGGGTTGGGGAACTTTTCCAAGACTACTATGAGAGATGGATCAAGACTATGAATGGCTTGTCAATAAAGCCACCAGTGATCGAGTTAATAGTAAAGCTTATAGACGGGAGCTTAGATGTTTGCAAGAAGGAAATGAAGTATAAGACATTCCACTCATATGTTGAGGTCTTGGAAATGGGGAAGAAAGTGGAGAAATACGAAGTCATCCCCAAGTCAACTAGCTCGAGTTTCAAGTCAAGGTCTTACTCTGGTTTCAAGTTGTTAGGTGTAACGGCTGCTTCTTCTTCTGCTTCGAGGCCCACTATCCCTGAGGTAGATGTTGCCACCATTACTAAAGCATTAGAAAGCCAGGCAGCCAAGAGAGCTTTTATCAACCCTTGGGCTGAACCTCTTGGCAGGATATTTGTAAAATGTCAAGCTATTAGACTTCTCCAATCAATGAGACCTTTCAGAATGCCATCCCCCAAGGAGAAGTTGAATTTCTGCTCCTACCATGTGTCAAACGCACACAAAACAGATGAATGTGTGAGATTAGTTACTACCATCCGAAGACTGGTGGCAGAAGGAAGGTTAGAAGAGCTAGCTCTCGCTAAACCCAACACACAGGACAATCCTCTTTTGAAGTTCAGAAACCAAGTGAATATGGTTGAATCAGGCTTAACCGCCAATTTAGTTTTCAAGTAGCTCATAGAGGCAAACCCTACAGTACAAGTGGTCAGTTCCATGAAGGCCACCTTTGATGAAGAAGTTCTTAAGAAGCATGACCTCTGGAAGATTGAGATAGCTGAAGAATGTGAGGGGTTTACATATGGAATGATTTTCACTGCCCAAGCCAAAATGAAAGGAAAAGGGCCTTTCAGACTGGAAGACATAAAGATTGATGATACTGAGGATGAGTTTACTATGTTCCAACAGCAATCACACTACCCAATATGCTCCCAGTTGGTTGGGACTATCTTGAGTGCTAAAGACGGCCAGGTAAACAATGTCACCCGAAGCGGTCAGGTTTATCTATCGAGAGATCCAGTACCGATCACACAGACTCAGCCGGCTGTTCAAGTGAACCCTTTTCATCCCATCCAAGAAATAGATAAAGAGGAACCTACAGTTCTAGAGCAACTAAAGAGAACCCCAGCTACAATCAGTATCTAGAAGCTACTATTAGAATCAAAGAAGCATCAGGAAGCAGTTATCAGAAAACTGATAGAGGTTGATGCGTCTCTTCTGGCCTCGCCTAAGGATGTGTGCAACATAATCATAAAAAAAGACAATTCTATGGAGAGGAACCCAATTACGACCAAATAGCTCCAGTAATCACCTTCAGTATGTAGATCTCCCAAGGGAAGGAAAGAAACACAATAAGGCACTCTTTCTGAAGGTACAGATCATGAACCGAACTGTGCCTTGTGTTATGGTTGATGATGGCTATGTGCTGAACATATACCCTCTGAAAGTGCTCCCATTCTTAGGGATGACCGAGGAAGCCTTACAGTTGAGCAACACAGTGATAAGAGCGTATGATGATAGTAAATGATCAGTGCTAGGTACATTCGAGACTGAGGTTGAGGTTTAAGGCATCAAGTCTGCAGTAGTCTTCATCGTGATTGACATCCCAGTGACATACTCTCTGCTTTTAGGAAGGCCATGGTTCCATGATTTGGGAGGAGTCCCCTCCATATTGCACCAAAAAGTGAAAGTTCCTATTAATAGGAAGATTGTAAGCGTCGAAGCTGATGAACTTTCAGTGCTAGTAGCTGACACATCTTTTGAAATTCTAATAAATAGTTTCCAAGTGTCTACATTAAACTGGGGGAAATCGGTATTCTGCCCCAATGGGTGCATAACTACCTGGCCCGTCAAAAATATAAAGAAGGAAAGGGACTCGATCAAAATTTGCAAGGTGATCCGAAATTGATTCTCTGTCCTTTCCAAATGAACACAGATGGCTTAGGGTGTAGAAAAAAGGGAGTATGGAAGCGGAGGGATAAGAATGCTCATAAGGGTACTATCTTTGTTTGAGGTGGAGAGCGATTTTTGATAGAAGTGCATAGCTAGTTAACTACACCAGGCTCCTGGTACCTGGCTTTGAGATCTTCAACGATGTGGCGAACTTTAGCCAACATGTGTATGGGTTTGGGGTCAACATGCCAAAGAAAGAGACACCTGTGGAGCCCATAGGAAAGCCACATGTGGACCTAAAAGGGAAGTTACCAATGGAATCAAAGAAAGAACACTCTGTTGACCAGAAGGTTGAGGAAGCTTTGGAACTACTAGGCAGTCTGTCACTGTCAGACGAAGCAAGCAAGGACACTCACAACAAAGTCATAGAAACCCTAAAAAGATGCCAGCTTATGAACCGATTGAAGGGAGCAACAAGGATGAGGCCTCCACCAGTACTAGCCAAGACCCTCCGCCTGTGGAGGATGATCAACTCTATGTAATAGATATAGATTCTATCTTTAATTTGAACACTAAAACCCATGAGGCCTTCAATGAAATGAAGTCTAAATTTGCGTACTCGTGTGTTATTTTTATTGATGGCATTGCACATACATTTGAACATTCATTTCATAATTTCAGCATCCATAACACTGCATTGCATGAAATTAATCTAGGAACAGAGGATGTACTCAAAATGGTAACCATATCGCAAGACCTTACTCCCAAAGAAGAAGCTGACATCACAGTAGTGTTATGGAGACATACAAAAGCCTTCGTATGGATATATGAAGATATACCGGGGATAGACCGAGAAATTGCTGAATATTGGATTTCGACTGATCCCAATTTTCCCCTAATTAAACAGAAACTCCACTGACTCCGACCAGAATGGGCTACCAAAGTGAAAGAAGAGATATAAAAGTAATTGCAAGTTGGGTTTTTGGAGTTTGTAGAGTACCTTGAGTGGCTAGTAAATGTGGTACCTGTGCCGAAGAATGACTGGAAAGTCAGAGTTTGTGTAGACTTTCGTGACTTGAACAAAGCCTCTCCTAAAGATGACTTCCCTTTGCCTCATATAGACATATTGGTAGAAAATATAGCTACAATAGAAATGTTCTCATTTGTAGATGGTTTCTCTGGATACAATCAGATCAAGATGAGCGAAGAAGACAAGATAAAGACCACTTTTATCATAGAATGGGGGCACATATTGCTATAAGGTCATGCCATTTGGACTAAAGAATGCTGGTGCTACCTATTAGAGAGCAGTCACGACACTTTTGCATGACATGATCCATAAAGAAGTAGAAGTGTATGTAGATGACATGCTTATCGAGTCCCCTACTAGGGAAAGCCACGCTATCATCCTGGACAAGTTTCTAATACGAGCAGAGCAATATAACCTAAGGCTAAATCCGAAGAAGTTTACATTCGGGGTTACTTTTGGAAAACTCCTGGGGCACGTGGTTAGCAGAAGAGGTATTGAAGTGGACCCAGATAAGGTAAAAGCCATAAGAGATATGCCTGTACCCAAAACCGAGAAAGAAATAAGGTCCTTCCTGGGGTCTTTATAGTACATCAGCTGTTTATTGCCAAATCAACACCCATTTTTGAACCAATCTTTAAATTCCTCCGAAAGAACCAACCAAAAGAATGGAATGACCAATGTCAAATCGCCTTTGACAAGATCAAAACTTACCTCCTAAACCCACCTATCCTAAAACCACTTCAACCCAAAAAGCCTTTAACCCTATATTTATCCATCGAAACCACCTCTGTTGGGGCAATGCTGGCCCAGAAAGATGATGAAAAATAGGAATTCCCTATTTATTACCTCAGTAAAAGCCTTTTGGATTATGAAACCCTGTACTCATTGGTAGAGAAGATGTGTGCAGCCATGGTTTGGGTGACTAAGAAGCTGAGGCATTATTTCCAGTCTTACAAAGTGATCGTGGTAACAAAGGAAAACCCGATCAAGTACTTATATTTGGCCCCTACATTGGTAGGGAAACTGTCCAGGTGGTTACTGTTGTTGTCAGAGTTCGACATTGAATACCAAGCAGCCAGGAAGGTCATAAAAGGCAGAGTAGTAGCAGAATTCCTATCCGGGTAACCAGTGGATACAGGCACCGAGGCAAGCGTAGAATTCCTAGAAGAGAAATTGGTGTCTGTGGATATAGACAATCCTCGATGGATCATATTCTTTGATGGAACAGTGCACAACCAAGGGGCCAGATTGGGAGTCATTATTGGCATACCAGAAGGAGAACTCATACCCCTCTCCAAGAGGTTAGAGTTCCCCGTCACTAACAATGGGTCTGAGTATGAAGCTTGCCTCTTTGGGTTAGACACTCTGATTCAGTTGGGATTACAGAATATAGTCATTATAGGGGGCTCTACGTTAGTCATACGATAGGTCACCAGGGAATGGGAATTGAAAGAAGAGTCTCTCAAGCCTTATTTGGAAGCCATCAGGGAGTTGAGCCGAAACATCCCAGTCTGTCTTTATGAATACGTTCCTCGGGATAAGAACAGAATGGAGGATGCCTTGGACGCACTGTCATCACTTTA